>WBZZ01006992.1:0-22500 GCA_019918135.1 Paulinella micropora | reverse complement strand
GCAATGTGCTTCGTAGACATGCCAGAGTCAGAAAGTGATCCTACACGTTGACAAACGAGCAAAATGAGTTGAATTCCAAAGACATAACTACCAGTCAGCGCCTTCAACCTTAAAATTTTTCTCGGGCCGGTCTGAAATTTGAACGTGTGGAAAAAGGGTCGTGTTATTATCAAACTTTTGTGCAGAGATTTTATTAAGAGCATGACATTTCGAGAAGATGTAACAGCATTCCCGCTCTTTCCCCAGCTCAGAATGAGCGGGAATGCTATTCTTTTTTTCTGTACACAACAATCTGTGGAAAAAACTCTGCACAAAAGTTTGTGAAAAGCGACCGGCATGATTTTGCATTTCCTTCCTACGTACTCTCAACTCATGTCATCCCTTGCATGTTTCTGCTATAACGTGTTTGTTGAAGCTATAAATGTCATTTCCTAACATTGCACGACCCAGCTTAATCTATTTTTCACAAACCAGCAATTCGATGAAACTCGTTTTCGGACTGCTGTTTTGCAAACTTTTGTGCAGAGATTTTATTAAGAGCATGACATTACGAGAAGATGTAACAGCATTCCCGCTCTTTTCCCAGCTCAGAATGAGCGGGAATGCTATTCTTTTCTTCTGTACACAACAATCTATGGAAAAAACTCTGCACAAAAGTTTGTGAAAACCGACCGGCATGATTTTGCATTTCCTTCCTAGTACGTACTCTCAACTCATGTCATCCCTTGCATGTTTCTGCTGCAACGTGTTTGTTGAAGCTATAAATGTCATTTCCTAACATTGCACGACCCAGCTTAATCTATTTTTCACAAACCAGCAATTCGATGAAACTCGTTTTTGGATTGCTGTTTTGCAAACTTTTGTGCAGAGATTTTATTGAGAGCATGACATTTCGAGAAGATGTAACAGCATTCCCGCTCTTTTCCCAGCTCAGAATGAGCGGGAATGCTATTCTTTTCTTCTGTACACAACAATCTGTGGAAAAAACTCTGCACAAAAGTTTGTGAAACTGACCGGCATGATTTTGCATTTCCTCTTCAATATATTATTATTATTATTATTATTATTATTATTATTATTATTATTATTATTATTATTATTATTATTATTATTATTATTATTATTATTATTATTATTATTGTTGTTGCTTGGAGCTGCCTTGCGGGGGTGTCAGTAGAGCCTATCGTCAAATCTTCGTACTCCCCTCACGGGTGAGACGATGGAGGCACATGTGCAGAAATGCATTCGCCATTGACTGAGAAGCACTATTATTATTATTATTATTATTATTATTATTATTATTATTATTATTATTATTATTATTATTATTATTATTATTATTATTATTATTATTATTATTATTATTATTATTATTGAGTCTTTGGAGCGGAGCCGCGTCACCGAACGGCCCCGTGCTACCAATGGAGGCACATGTCCGACAGGATCAAAGGCCAATTGACTGATAAATCTATTATTATTATTATTATTGTTATTATTGTTATTATTATTATTATTATTATTATTATTATTATTATTATTATTATTATTATTATTATTATTATTATTATTATTATTATTATTATTATTATTATTATTATATAGCATAGTTTAAAGAGGGGAGTATAGATACTAGCTTTAGTATAACTAGCTAGTGTGTGTGGCCTTCTATCAGTGAGCCTTTCTCTGTCCTTTTTTTTTTTTTAGTGATTCCCTCTAACGGGAAGCGCTGCCATTTTTTTCATGTGTATTTCAAACTTTAGGTATGCCATGCTGAGGGCTAGCAAGGCGCCGATATATGTGGCACACCGTGGTGGTGGCTACGGAGTCTTTGCTGATAAATACCTTCCTCCTTCTTTTCAGCTTGGGCTCCTCGAACCAGGAGGAAAGTCTTTGCGTGCTGCAGATCATGCTGCATTTTCTGATCATTTCACTATGAAAATTGGGAGTTCCCTGCAAACAGGGATGCATCCAATTAAATTCATTAACGAATCGAGCAGGAATGCAATGCATCTCATCAACTCTTCATCGCAAGGGTTCAACAAGCTCGACGATGACACTTGCCGACCGAACGTGAAGGTAAATTATGTTAGTTGTTACATACATCCATGCAATGTAAGTTTTGTTACGTGTGTTGTATTTTTTCTATAAATATTGTTGTAAATAATGTCAGGTCAGCAAGGGTACTCCTATTGTGACTGTCACCACCGCAATATCGAAAGATCAAGAGATTTTGCTCAGCTATGCACCTAATCCAGACCTAGAGATAGCTACGCTGCCAAGCGATGCACATCCGGTCTGGTTGAAAGAGGCTGCCAAGGAAGGAGCTAAAATCCCAGTTTTCCTGTTCGAGACTGACATTGGTCATGTATGTTTCATCGTTCCTGAGAAAGAACATCCGCTTCCACTTAAGTCAATTTCCTTGCTTCATGAAGCAAAGGTTGAACTTTTAGCGTCGGTCAGCAGTATTAGTTCTGATGGAAAGCAACCGCTCTCCAGGTCATCATCTATTCCGCCGGAAAAAAAGAGGAAGCTTCTCGACAGCGTGTCCTCAATTTCAGATAGTCGCCGCACGCTTCTGCCCAGGGAAAGCTCGGACATTACAGTCATCACAGAAAAATCAAGCTTGAGTGATGCACAGGTAAAAAATAAATAAATGAAAATTATTACTGAGAAGATTCTTTTTTACAGGCAGGTGTTCCTGACGTTGATGCTAACCTCGACAGCTGGAAACAGTCAGACAGTTCTACTGTCACTACAGGATATGATGTTAGTAGCTGCAGCAGCTCTAGACTATATCTTCCTACTGGCTCCATGGTAATTCTTTTTCTCTACCTGTCTATGTTCATGCTGGTTAATGTTCATAAGCGATCTTGTTTGCGTAGAACGTCGACGAAGAGTGTTCAGATACGGATTCAAACGGTGATGCTGCATCTATCAACCCTGGATTGCTTCCTCCTCTGGTCGGCGTGGACGATGCGGAATTATCCAACGAGCTTCGATTGAACTTCGACGAGCTTATGGAATCGAATGAGCTGTTGTATAACATCATGAGATTATCACCAATTCCTTACAGCAGACCACGTAAGAATCCAACGCGCCCCTACACGATGAAAAGTCGCACGAAAGGTGCAGTGAAGCTTCAGAGACCGTCTGCGCTCCAAAAACTGTTGGGGATTACCTTCGCCGACTTGGACAGGGAAGTTAAGTCTGTCTGCTGCAAAAAGTGGAAGTGTTATTCATTTATCGACACGCGTGATGTGCTTTACACGAGAGCGAAGAATGCGTCATCGTCTCTCAGTGAGCTTTATTCTTGGGCAGCTTTGCAGCTTGAATCGTTTCAAACAAAAACTGGATCGTTTCAGTATATGTATTTAACGGAGGCTGTGTGCAAAGTAGCCTGGCAGCGTATCTACGGGATCGGTGATAAAGTTTTGTCAAGAGCACACAAACTTCTTGCAAATAACACGAAGGTTTTGACAAAAAGCTACTCAACCGTTCCTGAAACAGAAGATGTGGTAGCAGTATTACTCTGCGAGAAGTTCATGGAGAGTTACCCGGAGATATGCAGCGACGGAATATGGAGGATGCAAGAAATGGCTCAGGACGCAGGAGTCCAAAACTATGTTCGCGAGAATTGGAAAGATATGTGCCTTCGGTTTGGTTGTTCGAAACGAGTTGATCCAAATAATCCTCCGACAGACAATACGATCAACAAAGTTTGGCGCATGGATTTTCCGCACGTCAAGTTTGTCAGAGGTATTATGCATATTTTCGTTATCATTACTTATTACAGGTTTGTTTTGCAGAAGGAGATTTCTCAAAATGCGAGATCTGCACAGAGCTTGCTGCTGATCATTCTAACGGTTTCAGGACTGAAGTAGAAGCTCAAGAATGGCGTCGCCGTAGCAGGCTTCATCACAAAATTCACAGGGCGTGCCGCGTTGCCAGCATGCAGCGCAAGAAGGCAGCACCAGCAGATTTTGCTGCCACAGTCATATCAGCCGATATGAAACCGCCAGTGAAGATCCCATCTTGCCGCCGCGCCGCGAAAGATTTCAAAGGAAAAATTGTGTTTCGCCTATGCGTTGGAATCAATACCTGCTACACTACCGATACGCATTTTATTCTGACGTACCTTGAAGGCGCGGTAGAACACGGCGCGAACAGCAACATTACTATGCTTGCCGCACTTTTACATTGGCAACTTTGGAACCCTCGCACAATGCAAGCGTGGAAATTGTATCTTTAGTGGGACGGAGCTGGTGATAACACCGCGTGGGCGATGCTGGGTTTCCTTGGGCTCAATGTCGTTGACAGAGGAATCCGTTTCCAAGTAGAGTCACATCGCAAGCCACCAGGGCACGGGCACGATGGAGATGATCAGGAATTTCGAGTTATGGATATCGGGTGGAAGAGCACCTTCCTGACAACTAACATCGCTCAAGCGTTATTAAAGCTCATTCTTGCATTCAAGAAGCAGCACAAGAAGAGGCATGTGCTGGTTGTTCTCGGATGTAACTACGACTGGATGACTCATTTTAGCCCGTGTATGAACAAGAGTTTCAAAAACTACAACAAACCCTTGGCATATAGAATCACCAAGAAAGATCCTGACGCTTTGCCGACTGTAGAGATCGCTACTTGGGGAGACGCACAGGATTTTCATGGAGTGCGTGATGATCCCAGAGGAGAACCGATCAATTTGTTTATCGGACGCCCCGGTAATAATATTATCTATCTTTCTCTTTCTCTCTCTCTCTCTCTATATATATATATATATATATATATATATATATATATATATATCTTTCTCTCGTTCTATCTATCTATCTCTCTCTCTATTTATGACAGCGACCGACATGCCTCCCAAGCTTCCAGTCGGCTACTTCGTCAATCCGCGCCTGAAGAAGGATATTCGTGCTTTGGCTACTAAATACCTAGGGCCGGATGAGCGAGCACATGTGGAGGAAATGTTAGCAGGTGGAAATTTGACCAGAGTAGAGGTGGATGGAGATTACTTCGAAGGCGGCCTGCCCGGCCGTCCTGCTCATATGTCCTGTGTCGATGCAAAAGGCAAGGAATGGAGAGCAGAATTTCGATTGATCGACGAGCTACCTGTAAATTGGATGGAGTTGCCTCAAGAACGACAGGAGAAAATGAACGCACTTACGCGTTTGACCGATGAAGAGCTGCTGTCCTTACCACGCACTTATTTTGTTAATGAAGGACGTCCTCCAGCTCACCCGAGATGGCGTGGTGCAAGACAGCTTACTAGCGAAGAAAAGCAGGAGCAGGATTTAGCATTTGGAAATGCTTCTGAGCCTTGGCGGAAAATTCTCACGTTGCTAAGATCGTCAGAGGAAAAAAAGCAATTTGCGTCCAAGCAGATGGTAGTTAGCGAATTGAAATCATGGATGAGAATGCATGGTGTTGCAACGCAAAACTCCGATCGGAAACAGTTCAAGAAGGCAGAGCTTATTGAACAAGCGTGGAACCATTTCGAACGATGCGACTGTGGGTTCCCTGAGGAAGAAGAGCTTGGTGCTGCTCAGCCTGCAGAACCAGTGGCAGATTCAGAGGATGACTTATCTGATACTTCATCTTCCAGTTCATCAACTGACTCATCGTCTGATCGATCTTCTGGTTCAGAGGAAGAAAAGCATGGTATTAGTTTTCTTCTTCTTCTTCTTCTTCTTCTTCTTCTTCTTCTTCTTCTTCTTCTTCTTCTTCTTCTTCTTCTTCTTCTTCTTCTTCTTCTTCTTCTTCTTCTTCTTGTTCTTCTCCTCCTTAACATGATGCTATCCATATTGTAGATGATTCAGATCGCTCCGACGCAAGTTGGAGAATGCGTAACTCAGGAATCCGTTTGCGCGGACGTCGCCGCGCACGTCGTGCTGCGGGTGGACGTGGACGTGGACGTGGACGTGGTCGTATGTGATTATTTTTTTTGAATGAATTTTTCTGGGTCCGACTTTTTCATAATGGTTTTTGTCTAGGGCAACTGCAACTGTAACGCTTCTTCTAAAAACTGAAATTAGAAATTTGTTTAACTCTGATAATGCACCAGAATCTGATGTGAAGCGTCCTCCCTCCGACCCATTCCCCCCCCCCCCCACCCCCCCCCCTCCCCCTCTACGTACCAGCGTACGTCACAGCGGGCAAACAGAATTTTTTGAAGGTAAAACCATGTCTTAATATAGTAAAATGCTTAATATAAGCAAGAATAAACAGTAAAAGCAAATTCTGCATGTTCGGCATTGTTATCATCATAGATTCATGGTAGCCGGGACTACGAAAAAGTAGAAAAATTACCGTGTCGGACCGGTTCCTGCCCACCTCTGAAGATGAAGTTAAAGTGTATTACAATTAATAAAAACATATTTTAATATTATTTTTATATGTTCTGCAATCAGGGAATTCATTTCCTTTCATTTCCACGCGTTTTCAAAAAAGTCCATATACTTCATGGAAAATTTCGGAAAAAGGGATACCCCCAAGATTGTCGAATGTTTAGTTGTATGTTTGTTGAGGGAACAAATAGTATAAATACAAGCATAAAAAATAGTATTGAAGGTAGCGAAAACGGCTCTCAAACGGAATCACCAATTATAACTATTAGAAATAAGGCTCTATTTAATGGTGTTAAAACCAATAATTCCAATGTTTATCCAACTTTACTGAGTTTAGTAAATGAAGATAGCAAAAATAATATTATCAGTGTAATGTTAAATCCTACATTGAATGTAAATCAAAATTTTGTCGACATCGATGCGAAAACATCTATCGTTGATTATGATGTAAGTTCCACCGCGATAAGTATTGCTGGAACTTTATTAATGAAAGTTTATTTAACCGCTGGGAGTAGCACCGTTTTAAATTTACGATACTATGATATTTTTCTAACTCCTGGGGATAGTATATCAATTACTCAAAAGGCAACAGCAAACAGCACTGGAACGGCGATTAGGGCTGTAAGTGATTTTATTGAGGACCAATAGTAGGGGCGAACCCCTGCGACCCCCTCCGCGGAAGCAAAAGAAATACAAATAATTTACAGATACTTTTTCAATTCATCTCTGGTCCTACACCACGGTTGTTTCATTAACCATTCTATGTATGGCTTGTCAATCTTTGCGATATCTTCAAACTTCTTTCCGCGGTATTTGCCGGATTGAAAAGTGTCCTTCGGCTGTGTATTTCTCATTTCTTCAATTGCTTTTATTTCGTCGTGGATTACCTTTTGAACATCTTCCAACGAGAAGGATTTTTTTTCACCTTCAATGGAAAGTTTTTGGAACTTCTCGCACAGTCTTGTAAGGGTGGACATAGTAGGGAGGTATATATAGGGTAATATAAAAATTAAAAAATAAATAATTGTATAGAATGTCCGAATGGATAAAGTTTGTCAAGGCTTACTCCACTAAGCATAATATAAGCTACAAGGAAGCATTGAAAAAAGCTGGCAAAGAATATGAGAAACAAAAGGGAGGCAGTGCGGAGTTGTCAGAGGATGTCTATTTGTCTTTGTCAGATAGAAAGGGCGCTGACGGTTGGAAGCCAGTCGCTAGCAAAGAAAAGTCAACAGTATATGAAAAAGATGGTAAGGCGATTGTGGCATTTAGAGGAAGTGCGGATAAGAGGGATCTGCTAACGGTGTAGCGTTGGTAAAGGGAGTATTGAAAAGAACCCCTAGATATGAAGAAGAGCAGAAGCTGGTTAATGAGGCCATAAAGAAATATGGTAAGGATAATGTATAGCTGACTGGTCATTTGCTGGGTGGCACAATAGCAAAAGATTTAAGCCGACAGACGGGGGTAAGGGCGACCACATACAACAAAGGCAGTAGCACAAAAGACCTCATTGAAGGAGTGATTGACAGAGTAGCTACAAGAGTAAATCCAAAAGGTAAAAGGGCGAAGACCGCGAAGCTAACGACAAACTACCGAACTAAGTATGACCCTGTGTCATTGTTAGGGGCGACAGCGGTAAACACTAAGTTAGTGAAACCGACGAGGGGTCTTCATACGATTAGAAGCTTCAAAGGTAGGGGCAAAAAAGCAAAAAAATAAATTTTTCTTTTATCATTTTTTCATTTAATATCCAAACGGTCTAGTTTCAATCGCATTATCTACAATACCTATAATATTGCTTTTAGTGTAAGTAAAGCTGAATACTCTTTCTAAGTATTCACTCGTTATTTTTTTCTGCTGTTTGTCTCTTGTTATCTTGCTGTTTTCTACAATAACAACTTTACCAGATTTTTCAATTCGTTTAGCAATCAATTTTTCTTCCTGAGACTTAAGCAACTCTAACAATTCATTCTTGCCGTTCTCAATAAGGTCGCTGTTTTTAATTCCAAGTCCGCAACTGATAACACTTAACATGTTTGGTAAATTTAATGATTTATTGTTTTCATAATTCATACTAAAGCCTTTGACTTTCATACTTGCTTTACCGTTATCTAAGACATATCCATAACACTTTGGCCCGCCTCCAATAAAGGTCATAATCTTTGCTAGTTCGTCCGTTCATTCACCTAACAGCTTACCCATTTTAACATCTGTTTCGCCTTTCGTTAAGTCTGTTGTGTATATGACACTGTCCGTATCGTGGTATAGAATTCGGTTGCCTAGTTTGTCCATCATCTCATATAGTCTAATCCTCGCATGGCAAGTCGTAAATAAAGCAACTACAATATTTGTTTTCACGGGGTCGCTTACCGCATCCTGTTTAAGGTCATAGCTCGCTTCTATTATTTTGTCGTTAATGATGTTTATATTTATGTTATCCACTGACTTGTCGCTCATTAACTTGTATAAGGTATCTTTGTCTTTTATCATTTTGTTTTGAGTTTTGTTTTGCTTTTCACCAAACTTACCCCACAACGAGTTTAAGCACAACCGCTCGCCTTCCGGGGTTTTCTTCTATTTTGTTTTCGTCCATCTTAATACCCATCCTGACTTCCATACTGTCAATGTAGGTTCTTTTTTGTTACTGTGTAATACATCCATCAGGATATCCACTTGACTCTTGTTTAACCTTTAAGAAAGTTTTATGTAATCTTTGAACAGGCTACTGCTCTGCTCCTTCCAGTGCCATACCTCATATACCTTAATTAGCTTGTAGCCTTTGTCTAAGGCCTTGTAGATTTCAGGAGTTGCCCAAGTGCCAGTTATTGCTCGCTCGTTATCGGTGTGCTTACATTCATCCTTTTGTTCGGTCATTCCGCACTTGTCGCATAAGTAATACATTAGTTTCCCTCTATCAGCCTTAGGTAAAACGGGGTGTAGTAATTTTCTAGGCGGTAGCATCTTAACCTTAGCCACTCCGAAATATTCTCTGTTTATGATTTTGTTTTTCATATCTTTTCTGTCGTCGTCGTTACTGGGTCTAATGATTTCGTGGTGCCCGCTAGGGTAAAGGTCGTAAAACATAACGGTAGGATACAGAGAGCATATGTCCATGTATTTTGCGTATTCATGGCTGTGCCTTTATTTCCGATACAATGTTAGAGCATCCGCCTTGTATAGTTCGCCCATCGTCTTGTTCTTCTTAGTATTGATTGTATTACCATTAAAGCACTTTGGACATCCGTGCCAGAGACATCCGTGAAATTCGTAACCGGTTTTCGTCTTTTCATCCCAGCCATCTACATACACACGGGATAGACCAAGTTGAAACATTTTTTCACCTCCATTGAATGCCTGTTTAATATCTCTTTTGTCTAACCTGCTTCTGTAAGCTATCCATTCAACACAAGCCCGAGAGGTAATCCTGTTTTGCTTTTCCGCCTTCAACACAGCAATTGAATTCTCTTGCATAAACTTAGCCCCATACAAAGCCATAACACAACTCGCAATAGTTGTATATTGAAACGGTCAATACCGAATTCTAGAAACTGCTTTTCTGAAATTCATACATCCCCTTCTCAATATATCAACATCGCTATGTTCTACCTCCAAACATTGTTTCTCGCGGGTTCAGCCCTTCTTGTTCCGTAATTCGTTCATTAGTATCTTCCGCTAGGCTTTCACTTGTTTTCATTAATCTCCATTCACATTCCCATATAGATACTATTTTGCTGACTTGTTTGCTTAGTTCTTTTTCTCGTCTCATTGTTGACAGTATTCCGCGATTTCCTTCCGCATATCAAATGCGTTGTTTTTTTGGCTTTCGTACCATTCTAAGAATTCCGCTCTTTTCTTATCTTTCATCGTGTCGTAGCCGTAGTGCTTCTTATGAGGCATACCACCAACATAATTTTTATATTTGTCAGTATTGAAGAAGTGAGGGAAGAAACCTTTCTTAAGTTCTTTCAATCCAAATGTTTTAGGAAAGTCTGACAACGGCATAGTAAGAAAACTCAAACTATCAATAAAGCGGTATTTCTTCAAAGTCATCATCATTATCTTACCGCCTTGATAAATGACGAATGGTGCCTGCCCGTTATCCACCAACCACTTAAGAATAAACTGACAATCATAACCGCGACTGTTATGAGCAATGAATGTAAAGCCGTTATGCTTAGGTTCAAAAGCCCACTTACAGAAATCATCAATGTTCTTATGGATAACTGGTGGTTCCTTCGCATCGTAATACTGACTTTGCGCATGATTAACAATGTGCTCGCCAGTATCCTGTGTCGCTTCAAAGTCAAAGAATATGTATTTCTCTGAAAAAGGTAGTATGTCTTTCTTCACGATTTCACATTGGTGCTCAAGCGGTTCAGTTACTTACAATTACGATATTTCGCATAACCGCATTTGTGTTCGTCTACCTTCCTGCAATTAAGACCGCACGAAAGACATTTCGCTTTGATATCGCAGTTCGTCTTCTTGTGGTTGTTGAAACATGCAGTGTTTGGAAACTTTCTATTACACGAATAGCAATCAGTCCAATTGCTTTTATCGTTAATACCCTTGCCGTCTTTGGTTTCGCAGATATTGCAAGTAGATTCACAAGCATGTCTCTTTTGAAATCCTCTTAAGCACAACTCACAGAAGTTTTCTTTACCTACCATAGACTTCATATTGGTTATTGCATCGTAGTGGTTCTCAGTCTTAAGTATGTAAAGGTTCGTAAGTCGCTCGCCCTTTTCATTAAGCAGGTCCGTCTTATAAACAATCTTGTCAGGAAATTCAACAATAACCAGATTGTATTTAATGTGGCTAGCAAAAGTTTTAATTTCAGGAATACCGCACATATCCTGAATGACTTTTGCTTCTTCGTGCAACTTAATTGCCATCTCCTCCTGTATCTTTCGTCCCATCGTTATTATTTTGAATTTTTTGTGTTTTCTTTTTTTGCTTTTACTACAACAATTGCTCTGGCTAAGCATATGTTGTCTGAATTATTAATTTGAATTACCCCTTTCTTTTTATATACATCCAACTTATTAATTACCTGAAGTCTAGTCCCTCCCGTCGGCATTTCAACAGATTTCAAAACGAATCTAAACTTATCCATATTAGACCTTTTCATCTGTATAAAGGCTTTCGTTGCTTTGAAATAATGCAGACAATCTTTCCAAAACATCTCTGACAGAAATCTGATTAATAGTCTTTAAGCCTGTAGATACCGCTCCATAGTAATTTACAAACTTGATACTTATACTAACCATACTACCTTGCATCTGTCTTTTGATAAAGTCATTCAGTATTATCTCAATGAACTGTAGAATATCATTCACGCTGAAAGAAGTGAAGGTTCCAGTAAATTTAACCCAATACTGGCTTTCATTAACACCAAGCATGTGCTTCTTTCTATCAACATGTTTGATTTCGTAGTTCGCATACCGCATTAGGTCTTTCACCTTTTCTTTTCTTTCTCTCACTTTCGCTTCAAACTGCGGTTGTACATCTATCGGTAAGGGTGGTGCTTCTGGCATAGCATGAAAGTAAACAGCACCTCTTACTCAGTTCAAGTAATTCTGGGCCGTTGTTGTATCCACCTTATACTTTCTTTTATACCCCTCAGGTATTATGTAAAGCACATCTTGACCCCTGACCCTTTTGATTTCATAATTATTTTTTGTTCCCTAAATTTGTCCAACCTATACTGTATACCGTTGTAAGTATGTGTCTCCATCGTTAGTCAGTGTATATATAGGAAAATAAAATTTTCAAAAATAAAAATTAATTCTCTCAATTGTCTGCCCCCGCCGTGGTCCGCCGTGTGCCCCCGTGTCTATATATAAGGGGGGCCCTGTGTTTAGATGGAAATTAGGGCGGGGCGGGCGGGGCTGGCGGGGCTAAAAGAAATATTATTATTATTATATTGAAATGAGTACGCAATGACAGTTAATATGTTCGCGGTAATGACAGAAATTACACCAGTCATCGTCTCGTTTTTTATTAATATTTTGTGTCATTCTTTCCCATTCTTCTTGTTTCTTCTTTTCTTCTTCTTGTTTTTCACGAAACCTATTGTGTTTTTTTGCTTTCAAGTGTATTTTCTTTCCTGAAATATCAACATCAGAACCGCAATCACATTTGTATCGTCGTTTGTTTTCTGTCATCGTGTGTCTCTTGTTTGTTCCCCTGTATATCCTTATATATTACCACTTCGTTTTGTTTAGAAGAAATTTTTTCTGTGTGTATGTTTGATTTCATATGTCTTGCTTTGCTACTCCTATTTATTTCAGCTCCGCACTCACACTTGAATGTTTTATTCTTCCAAATTCTTTTCTTTTCTTTTTTGATTTCTTTTGTTTCCTTATCATAATTAACTTTCCATTCATCATACTTTGGTTTTACTTTTTCCTCGTGGTATTTCTTTGCTTCTTACATTGCTTGTTCTTGGTTTTTTCGTTTTGCAATAGTAAAACTCTTAAATATCGTTTTACCTCCTTCTCTCCATTGAACTTTTACCATCGGTCTCTTTTCATTATTCTTTATCATAATACATCCTTTTGAAATTGTAAATCTGCGACTTGTCGAGTGTCGTCGTTTGTCATCCTGTATGTGTCTTTATATTGTAACAGTATTATTTTAAATATTAATATCCGTTGCCTTTTTGTCCCTGCGGGCCGAACGGTGTGTGTCTCTTGGGACGGGGGGTGTATGTATTGAAAAAGTGTGCCGAAGTGCGACCCTATACTACTTCTCAGACTGCCCGTCTGTGCTGTCTGTCTGTGCTGTCTGTCTGTGCTGTCTGTCTGTTTGTCTGTCTGTCTGTCTGTCTGCCTGCCTGTCTGTCTGTCTGCCTGTCTGTCTATGTGTGTGTGTGTGTGTGTGTGTGTGTGTGTGAGTGTGTGTGTGTATGTGTGTGTCAGTGTGAGTGTGTGTGTGTGTGTGTGTCTAGTGTGTGTGTGTGTGTCTAGTGTGTGTGTGTGTGTGTGTTTGTGTGTGTGTTTGTGTGTGTGTTTGTGTGTGTGTGTACATGTGTGTGTGTATGTCTGTCTGTCTCTCTGTCTGCCTGTCTGTCTATGTGTGTGTGTGTGTGTGTCTATGTATGTATGTATGTATGTATGTATGTATGTACATCATATGTATGTATGTATGTATGTATGTATGAACATCATACATCAATCTGGAATAATTGTCGATAGGCCTGAAAGAACAAGCTGCCAAATCGCCCAGAGTGGGATAATCCATTGCCTTTTTGTCCCTGCCCGCACCGGGAAAAATGGCAATCGCGATCCACAACACAACTTTGCTGCAAACACAAGTTTGGCATGCTACGTGTCGGTTATTTCTGACCGTTACGTCCGTAGCCAGACGTAGCAGCTACGTATCGGTTAACATTAGCAGTTACATCGATAGACGTAGTGGCTACGTGAATATCCACGTCGGGTGGCGTCAGGTGGCAGGAAACACCTGATTTTTGTGGTGGCAGGATTCTGGGTTTTTTTGGCAGCCAAACTTTGCGGCTTTCCCATGCAAAATTGGCTGGTCCGTTCCGGTCGGGGAAAGTGGCATTCGACAGTTCAGGACACGCGCTATCCGAATATGCAATAATCACCTTTCTGGTGGGAGGTGGCACCTGACCCCCACCCACAAGCGCAGGTCCCGTTATTTTTGGAATACGTACCAGCCACACATTTTGTTGACTGTGACAAGCAGTCGATCTGGCTCAGCCGGACGCTCGCTTGGGCTCGTGGTGTGTGTACTCTCACACTCCACTCACCGAATTGATTGTGTCCTACGCCGGCTACTCACTGGCTACGCACGTGGTACAGTGGCTACGCACTGGCTACTCGCTGGGTACACACACTGGCTACTCGCTAGTTACACATACTGGCTACTCGCTGGGTACACACACTGGCTACTCACTGGGTACACACACTAGCTACGCACTGGCTACTCGCTGAGTACACACACTCGCTACGCACACTGGCTACGCACACTGGGTACGTAGTGGCTACCACCCCCTCTTCCAGGAAAGTAATGTTCAGCGGATTTTGCGGGAGTCTAGACCTTTCGTTGGCATTTCCCTCCTATACAAAGCTAAATTCTGACGAAAGGTCTAGCATTTGAAAAGGGGGGGGGGGGGGAAAGAGGCGGAAGGGAGAAAAAAAGCCGCCTAACGGATCAGTGGCGGTGGTCACTTAGCCGTCTTGTGGTGGGTGCACTTCCTCCCTCCTCTTTTCACAGGAGATTTCGCAGTCTGGACCTTTCGTTAGAATTTGGCTTGTATACAGACTGGTTGCTGACGAAAGGTCCGCCACTGAACCGTCTGGTGGTGGGTGCCACTCCCCCCCCCTCCCCCACCTCTCACCTGAAAAATGTCACAGTCTGGACCTTTCGTCACCGACTCTGCTTGTATAGGGGCTGGTTGGTGACAAAAGGTCCCGCCACCCGGAGAATTTTGGCTGTGGGTGCCACCACTGCCACCCCCCACCTCTCGCCTGGAAAATGTCATGGTCTGGACCTTTTGATGGAATTCCGGCTTGTATACGGGCTGGTTGGTGACGAAAGGTCCTGGTCCAGGAAATCTGCCTGGTTCAGAAGCTGGTCGGGACCTTTTGTGAGCAACGAGCCTGTATAAGGTTGGATTTTTCACAAAAGGTCCGGAAAGTTTGGATCTTTTGTGAGCAACGAGCTTGTATGAGGTTGGATTTTTGATAAAAGGTCCGGGAGGAGGTTGGGGGGCTTTGGCAGCATAAGGCTGGACCTTTTGTGAGCAACGAGCTTGTTTGAGGCTGGATTTCCATCAAAATGTCAGGAAAGTTTGGACCTTTTGTGAGCAACGAACTTGTATACGGCTGGATTTTTGACAAAAGGTCCGGAAGGGGGTTGGGGGGCTTCAGCAGCAAAAGGCTGGACCTTTTGTGAGCAACGAGCTTGTATGAGGCTGGATTTTCATCAAAAGGTCCGGAAGGAGGTTGGGGGGCTTCAGCAGTAGGGGACTGCGAGGGTGGCGAGGGTGGGGAGCGCCCCCCGCTGGCGATCTTTGGTCTAGGGGGGGGGGGGGGGGGGGTGCATGTCCCGGGCCGCAATTTGCAGGAAAGTTTTGCGTTTGTGTGCGTGCAAAAGAGTTTGTTTTAATCATTAGTACAATTTTAGTTCCTATCAAAAGATGGCATGCGAACCAAGAAGGGCCACTCGTTGGAGGGCGGTGGCCCTTGGGGAATTGAGGAGAAGGAGTTCAAACGGTATGCCACGTGTTCGAACACTGCTTTTAGCCCCGCGTTCAGACGAAGTTCGACAAAGGTCCAGTACATTCGTATGTACCTTTGGAGGATATGTGACTCGAGCCCAGTGGGAGCGGCCACGGATTCCATTACAAATATGTTTACGTCCCAGTCCCAGGTGGAACACCGCTCCAGCCAGCCAGCTGCTATTGCTTCCTTGAAGACAGGGTCGTTATGCACCATCGTCCAGTACGCGTGCTCGTGCAGAGGGAAATACGGCAGCGGCATCTCCCCAAGCGTGTGAACGTGCTCGTCCTCCTTGTCGGCCAACGTGCCAGCGGGCATAGGATCATACCAAACAGCTGGTTCGAGGTAGGAGCAAACTATCTTGGCCAGCTCGGGGACCATGTAAGGCGCCAACGCAATCGGAGCCGCGTGCGGGAGAAGCAAGAGCTCCGCGATCTCGCTGGGGGAATTCCAGTACCCGCCCAAAATGTTCATGTCCAGCAATGATAGCATCTTTTCACCTGGGCAGGCGGTGAAGACATACCGTAGTCCGGCTTCGTTCAGCTCGTCCTTTAATTCCAGGTCTCGTTTGCTAGGGTCTTGGCCTAATTCAGTCGACTCTCGTATAAGCGCTCGGATAGACACATCCGCGATGCGAGTCGGCGGCGGGACGATCTTGCGCACAAGGGTCGGACAGTGGTGCCGCCGACAGCCGCGCCAGCGTGGCCAAGGTGAACGGTGCTCGGACGCTGGGTACGGCGGACGGGCTGGTCATACGGGCGAACGCGGTGATGAGTGGTTGGCATGTCAGCCGTCGGCGCTTGGTGGTACGGTCGTGTCGGTCGTCTCCTTGTCTGCGCATTTGGGTGTTACTTGGGTCCTTGGATTATGGGGGTGAACTGGCAGTCGTCGCACGTCCTTGCCCAGGGCACGTGCCTGTTACCTTTGTGTCCCCGGACGTCGTGATATGGCCGAAATATCGTGATACGGACAAAGAAGGCAGTGATATGGTACAAAAAGGCAGTAGTGCGGGACAAAAAGGCAGTGATATGTATGGTCTGCATCTGGTCCCGGCGCACCAGTGAATTTCTAGAAAACCGTTACTGCCAAACGGGCGGCACCCTTTGTCGGCTTCATTCTTCTCGAGTTAATAAACTCGAGAAGTGAGCAGCCGGAACTAGGCTATTGCTAATTTTTCCCTTGGCAGGAATTTACGTGGAATTTTACGCGAAATTTTCCCGCACGAATTTTACGTGGAATTTTGCGACAATTTTTTCGACTGGTCAGCCAATTTTTTATTGGATGTCCTGTATGGTAGGTACAATCATGCCGTTCCTGTACGAGACTGGGGACCCAGCTAAGCTCGCGCAGTTGGTGGAGAACAAGCGCCTCAACCCTCTCTACAAGCAGTTCCTGTTGGCTCTGCACGCGGCCTGCAACGACAATGGCGGAATGAAGGTGAGCTACAGCTACGGGAGTGGTCGCAAAGGCGGCAGGCTCTACGCGGACCGTGGCTACCAGAACGCGCCCAAGGCCCTGCGCAGGCTCTTTCTCGAGGACTGGCACTGGGCGTTCGTCATCAAAAACAGTGTGCCCTACTTCATCTGGTTCTTGGTTTGCGAGGTGCCGCGCGCTCGCGAACTCCTTGGCAACAAGGTCTCTGCCCTGCAAGAGTACGTCGAACGGCGGGAGGAAGTGCTGGGGCGCGTGCAAGAGGAACTGGGAGTGGACCGGGAGGGCGCCAAGAACGCTATGCTCAAGATCACGCATGGCGGCAGCAAGTTCGATGACTCTTCGTGCGCCAGCGAGTACCCCACCACTCGTGCCTACCAGGCGGCGGTACGGGCCGCGGCCGAGTTCCTGGGCACGTGGTACTACAGAAGCTGTGGAAAGACTGCGAGAAGAAGGGCGACGCGGAGGAGACCCTGCCCGGCCGCTCGGCGACCCTCTACGACAAGCTCGGCCGCTTCGTGCACTACCTGGCAACTAGGTATGAGGCAGTGACCATGAGGGCGGCCATGCAATTCTTTTGGGACAAGGGCTGCGACATTTGCTGCCTGGTGCACGACGAAGTCATTGTTTCGGACCGAGCGGGCAAGCTGCCAGCGGACAAGGGCGAGGTGGTGCGCGAGCTGAACGCCTGCATCAGAGAAAACGCGGTCTACCCAGGAGTCGAGACGAGCAAGTCAGGCACCAAGTTTATGAACGTGGCTGGCAAGCGCGTGGAAGTCTGTGTCCCGGTGCCCCCGACAGACATTGTCTGGTCCGTGCAACAGATGAACGCTCAGCCCGGCGACCTGGAGTCAGTCCTGCTACCTCCCAGCAGCACCGGCTGTACCAATACACGAGTCTATGCGACTGTGGACGACATGGCCAAGACAGCGAGCGGACGACCCGTGCTGCACCCGCTCTCTTTTGTGAAGCACAGCGTGCAGTGCCTCAACGCCTGGACGGGGATGGGCAAGACCTATACTGCCTTTGAGTTCATCTACCGGTTGCGCCAGAAGAATCCCGACGCCAGGATCCTGTGGGCCACGGGACGTCGGACACAGGCTACCAGCGGTGGCGGCGCACTGCTGCTTCAGTGCCACGCGTGGAAGGAGGCGGAACTGAAGCGGGTGTGTGAAGAGGGGCGCAACAGCAGACTACCGACAGCAATCCCGCGGTTCTACAAGGCATCATCGACGACACCGTCGTGTACTACGAGAAAGACCAGGACACCGGCTCCTACCGCGACCTGTACGAGGCGAAAATGGTCTTTTGCCAGGAGGAATCGTTGTGGAAACTGCAAAGCAAGGAAAGGGGCGACGGCGGGCTGCCCTTCATTCAGCGATACTCACTCTGTGTGTTGGACGAGTTCGTTCTGATCTGCGACCAGACAGTGAGCGAGAAGACCAACCGAGGCAACCTGCATACCAACAACACTGTTCTGTTGGATGTATGTGAACGAACGGAGCGTCTCCTTATCATGGACAAGGACCTGACGGAATGTAGCAGGTTGTACGACTTCTTGTTTTGTAGCAAGGAAGAAGGGATCGCTTTCAAGCGTGCAAAGTGCGACACGCTGGAGCAGGCGCAGGCGCAGGTCGAGTTTCACCATTACTCCTACATTCTCCCCTCGCTGGAGCGCACCGCGCGCGCAGAGGCCATCTTCAGTAGTCGCTCTTCCAGTGGCCTGGCTTCGTCGAGCGTTATGATGAAGTCGGTGGATAGCTTCCGCCAGCAGCCATAGCCCAGATCTCTCTGATGCTCGACCTCACGGGCTATGAAGCGCAGCTGCAGAGAAGTCGGGTTTTCATACCTGTGCACCCTACCGCTGCTGTCGGTAAATTCGCCCACCCGCCGCGCGCCATCCACAAGCGCCCAGTCCGAAACCTTGCCTTTCCTGGCAGCCTGGTTAATCATATCATATTGTTTTTGTGTAAAGTTCTGGAGCATCGTCTTGAACAGTTGGCAGTGCTGCCAGGCCTTCCCTGCTCGTGCGAGGGCCTCGTCGTAGAACCTCACTGGACCTAGCCCACCGTCACCGAAATAGGCCAGGATAGTCACGTCGTAGAAACCTTCTGTTCCTCGGTCCAGCCGGCCATAGGGCCGACCGGCCTGTTCTGTCTGCACAGTGCCTTGGCGTCCAGCTCGGGCGTGTGGTGCCACAGGGCCTTGCCTTCTTTCACCAGCTCGTCGTAGGCTCTGCGCGCGTCCGGGCTGCCCACGCGATGAGGAAACGTGTGGCCGAGCCGGGCCATATCGTCGTAGGTAGCCTCCAGCGCGCGCTGTGAGCGGAAGCAAGTCCAGCTACGCTGCGAGTTGTCCGCGAGGCTTCCCGCTAGAATTGTTTTCCAGGTATCGTAGTCTGGCACGATCTTTAGCCAGGGCGAAAGATGGCATGAAAAAGAAAAAGACGACAACGGCGACAGAGAACAAGAAGAAGGAGAAAAAGGAGAGGAAAAGAAGAAGCAGGCGCAGACAAAAGACGATGTGTTGCTGCGCATGGTGCTGACCCAGTTGGTTGACTGGGAGAGCAGCTCTGTTGAACGCGACGTGCTGTGGCGCCAGGGACAGATGGAGAATTTTAGGGGCATGCATTCTCTAGAGGAGACGCAGAAGCAGGTGGTGGGCGTGCTTGCTCGGTACCCAGGCTTCTTCTCTTACGCTGCCAAGTTCAACACTATTGAGCTGGTGCGGGATTTCCAGCGGCTCAAGTCCGCCTTGCCCAAGCTTGACTCGCGAGTGGCCGCCCGGAGCGCAATCAAGATCACCGGGCCACAACAGATCCTCGCGACAAAGGAAGATGCAACCAGGCTGTACAAGGTTGCTAAAACCGTCACATAGGCAGTGTGCTTTGCCGAACAGTTCCATGACGGTCTGTACCGAGACCACAGGCCGCTGAAGAAGCAAAAGGTAACCAATGACGCTGACGTCTGAGTTTTTTGTAATTATTAAAAAATTACATTTTCACGGAAACTATTTAAAAAAATCAAAACTGATTTTTTTTTTTAAAAAAAAAGGCGCGCGCCTGACAGACCACAGAGAGTTGAACTGTAACACATTTTTTCTCGTGCATACTGTTTTTGACTCGTTAGGCTAACATGTCAGACACACAGACTAATAGGACTAATACTGCCCTTTGTTGGGGCGGGTGCCTGCCGGCTAGACTAGCGATGGCCGGCCTGGCCGTATACAAACCACAGCCATGGCTGCAAGCACTGGCCGCGGGGGTTGCGGCGGTCTGGCTGCTGTAGTGCTCGAACGATTTGGCCTCGTTGTAAAATTTGACACAGAGCTTGTTGTCGACCGCGACTGAAAGTTCCAAGACCATGCCCTCGCGGAAAGTAGAAAGCCAGCAGGACATCTCCTTGAGATCGACGCTGAACACGCACTTGGGGAACATCAGGTTGACGTAATCACCATTTGCGCCGCAAAAGGGTACAACAAATTGCCCAACCAGCCCATCGGCCGCGCTGCAGAGCACGAGCTTGTCGACCGTGGCCTCGATCCTCGCCTCCAGCAACAGCGGCGACAGCGAGTCGAGCGCCCGTCTGAACGCGGTTCCGTGCGACTTGGACCTCCAGAGAAAACGATTCATCATTTTCTGAGACATTGTTCTTTTGCCACTTTTTTCCTCCTTTTAATTAAAACTTTTAAATTGCGATATTCGAGATTTAAGATTTAAAAGCTGAAAAGGAAAAACCGTTCTGGCAAAACGAGAAAGAGCCACAAATCGAAATGTCTATCGTCACCGACAACAACCAAGTCAAGGCCTTTGACCCGGCGGCCGACCCGAAGAAGCTGCACCTGTCTGAACCAAGAATTGCTTACGGGAGCATATTTTCGAACTTATGCTACGACAAAAAGAGCCTGACGCTGGTTCTGCCCGCCATGCAGCTTGCCTGGGACCCGAGCACGTACGATCAAGGCGGCCAAGACCACCATCGACCTCGACTTCAAGCACGCGCGAGAATACGGCGCGGTGCTGCAGGCCTACCAGGTGGTGCGAGCGATCGATGATCGTGTTGCCGAGCTCGCGGTTGAGAACCGTGATAAAATTGTCCCGACGATGAAGCGAGCGGGCGTTATGGCGAGAAGCGACGAGCAAGTCAAGTGCTGCTACCAGCCCTGCACACGGCTGCGCACTTCGCAGAAATCGGATCGGGCCTGGGCACCGCGCCTGACCGCCACTGTCACGGGCGCCCGGTTCTTGGGCGAGGCCGACACCGCCACGCTGAAAAAAGGAGATGTGGTGAAAACGGTGATTCAAGCTACTGCGCTGTGTTCTAAGGGCGAAAAAGTCACTCTGTCGTGGCGCGTGCTACAAATCCGCAAGCAACACGAGGGCTTGGGCTACCTGGACCAAGACATATCAGAAAAAGAAGCGTTTGGCGTTTCACTTTCCGGAGAAGAGAACGGCGAGGGAGGCCATTTGGCCATGGACTTGACTGTAGATTTGGTTTGATAAAAAAGATTCAAGCTACACAAACAGCACAGTCGGCCGGCCCCATGGCCTTGCTAGCGGCCTGGGTTCTTACATAATACGTAGTTTTTAAACCGAGCTGCCACGTGTAGAAACAGAAGCTGCCACGCGTTTCATTAGGGTCAGTCATGTGTAAGTTGAGCGACTGCGAGCCACACACAAACGGGCCGCGGTCAGCAGCCAAGTGCAGCTGCAAGCGTAAGGGAATTTCCCACACAGATTGGTAGATGTTTTTGATGTCTCGTGGCAGGTCGCATCTTTGCACGCTCCCACCGTCGGCGATGATTTTATCGCGAGGCTGATCGTTCCAGAGCCCGCGCTCTTCTAGTTCGTGCACCAAGTGTTTGTTCCACACGACGTGCTCACCAGAGAGCACACGGCGCACAAAGACGTTTGAGTGAGGAGGCTCGAACGACTCGAAATCGCCCAGGATTTGAGCAGTCGTGGCAGTCGGCATGTAGGCAATTAGCTGTGAGTTTCGTAGCCCATACTTGGCGATGCGCTGGCGGAGCGAGTCCCAGCGGTCGTCCGTCTGCAACTCGCCGGGCCACAGATTGAACTGCAGGAGCCCTTGGCTAGCGGGAGACCCGCCGAAACTCTTGTAAGCACCCTTCTCCTGCGCCAACTCACAAGAGGACCAGAGCGCGGCATAGTACAGTTCATGCGCGATCTCGAAATTGAGTTTTTGTGCCTCCATAGAGTCGAATGGCATCTTGAGCAGAGAAAACACGTCAGCCAGGCCGTTTACGCCCAGGGCCACCGGACGGTGCAAGAGGTTGCTGCGTCTGGCTTCCTCCGTAGGATATTCTGTAATGTCGATGACGGTGTCGAGGTTACGAACAGCTACACGCACGCACAACCACAACAGCTCGAAATCAAAGGACTTGCGGTCCTCCGACACGAACTTGGGCAGCGCGACAGAGGCCAAATTACACACACTGTGCTCGAGCGG
>WBZZ01006991.1:12500-46982 GCA_019918135.1 Paulinella micropora | reverse complement strand
AAAAACACCATTTTATTCCATAAAATTGTATATATTACTTTGTATATATGGTTTTTGTCGTTATTTTGTCTAAATCTCTCTTAGTGTGCTCAGTTTGTCGTTTTTTGTAAAACAAAGTTATGTTTTTGATATGTTTGAATGTCTGTTTTTGTTGTGTCCTATGTTGTTTTTTATATTTCTAATGCTTCTTTTATAATATAAAACATAGACCTGTCTATCCAACATAAATGATCACACCCCAAAAATGGGGGGAAGGGGGGGCGGACACTCACGAAGTGAGTGGCGGGGGGTTGGGGGGTGATACAAAAAAATATTTTTTGCGACACTGCGCCAAAAACACCTCACTACGAAATATTTGGTTGCGCCAAAACGCTGGCGCACTGGCGCACTGGCGCAAAGACATATTCACGGAAAAAGAATTTCTAGAATTTCCTTTTTGACCAAAATTGGTGGCATCGGCTCAGCCATAACGATATTATTTTAGAATTGAAGAGTTTTTAAGTATTCAACATTAGGATCCGTTTCTTTCTGCTTCTGCTTGAGATATTCTTCTTTGTATTTATCTAATATTTCCTTATTAGTGTCTCTGTATTTTTTTTGTTGCTCTTGAATTTTGTCCTTATTTAATTTGTAATATTCCCGTCGCCGTTTATTTATCTTTTCCCTGTTTGCCTCTTTGTATTTCTTTTGATGCTCTTTAATTTTGTCCTTATTATTCTGTCTATAATCTGCTCTATATTCTTTGATTTTCTCCGCATTCTTTTCCCTATATCGTTGCTGTTTAGGATCAGGGATGTTGAACACAGCCTTTATTTCTTCTATGATGGTACTCATTGGTATATATACAATGTATAGTATGCTTAACATATAATTCAATGAGCAAGCGCGAGATGAATATAAGAGCAGGGGGAGTGAAAATACCTTCTCCTATTGGTGGCCGACCCCATGGTTGGCCGTGTCCTACTTGACCCTTACGGGGTTGGACACTTTTTCCTTATTAAATTTCAATATTTATTATATTATTCTTCTTCGTATTACACATTTTTTATATTGTCCAACCTGTCCAACCTTTTATTAAAAGGGAGTAAATTTTTTTTCGTCTCTACCCGAAAGTATATATACCATAATATAATAATCCCAGCGGGGGGTAATTTTGGACAACCTCGGACACGATTAATACTAAAACGAATTTCTCTCTCTCGGTTGCTTAATAGCACTCTCAGGTGTCCAAGTGGAAACAGAGACGATTTACGTGTGTTTTGACGCGGGGTGGATTTTCTATTTAAAATAATTAAAATAATATAATTATATATATAAAGGACACATGATGCCGAGGATACCTCAATTCACCAAGGAAGAAAGGGAGATATGCGAACATTTCGAATATAAATCTTCTTGTAAAGATTGTTGTGGTAGGAGAGGTATATGCGAACATGATATGGTGATATCTCGTTGTAAAAAATATGGTGAGCGTAATATGTGTGAACATAAGAGAATAAAATATACTTGCAAAAAGTGTTGGGGTAGTGGTCTATGCGAACATGTCAAATATTATCCTTCTTGCAAAGAATGTAATACAGCAAAGCCAGATATAACAAAATAACTCTTATAAAGGTATTTACTTTCTATTTAAAATAATTAAAATAATATAATTATATATATAAAGGACACATAATGCAGAGGACACCTCAATTCACCAAGAAAGAAATCGTTCAACGGAGAAGGGAAAGGGCGAAAGCATTTTTGAAGGCTCATCCTGATAAGAATAGGGAAAATGCGAAGGCATACTATTATAAGAACCAAGAAAGGATAAAAATAATGCGGAAGGAGAAATACGAAAAACAAAAAGCAGAATTGCTTGAATTGAGAGCGTTTCGCAAAAGTATGCTAAACAATATATAATTTATTTTATATATAAAAATATATACACTATTATATAAACCATGGACACCCCTCACAGCCGATCGTATTGGACATATAAAGACTTACAACTTCATTTGGATTACGTGAATTGAAGTTATTTCTTAAATCTAGTCAATGCCGTGTCATTTCTATCACCCGATGGAAAGTGGAACACGGCCGACTGGAAACTTATGGAAAATATAGAAAAAGGGAAGAACAATATTGTTGTTGCTCACACGAGATTACAAAGAATTACATTGTAAAAAACGTAAAAAACGGGAGAGAAATGGTGCTAGGCTCCGAATGTATCAAGCGGTTTAAGAACGATAAAATGAATTAAAACTTGTCATTGCTCATCCGCACTCTTGACAATCTGAACATTAAATTCTGCTGTTATTGTAATAGCAATAGGGCGATTCCAAAAAAGATTGTAGAAAAATATCCGAACAGAGACAAGTATTATCACAAAGCCTGCTTAATGAATATGTTGAAGTATTGTGAACATTGTGGAAAATACAAAGGATTTATTTCCTGCGGGTGCTTGAATAAGTAAGAAAAGAAACAAGTTGTTTTTTTTGTCATAACGATATATAAAAAAATCTAATTTCCTATTTAAGGACAATGATATACATGGGTATATGGATATATAGAATAATTAATTTATTTTTATAAAAATATCCGATCGACTATATAACATGACCGCACCGACACTGACCAATAACAAATGGTATTACAAACAAGAAGAAACACTGAGAGATAAACCACAAGATGCGGTTCTTATCAAGTGTGGAAATAAACAATTCGCCAATATGCCATGCCAAGAGGATTTCATTGAATTGATTGAAAACACGCCCGATTACCAAAAGCAATACTATGAAGTATTAATGGAAAACAAACCGCAACGAATGTTTGCCGACATTGATGACGATGAATTATCAATCACACGAGAAAAAATGTATGAGCGGTGGAACACGCTTATGGAAAACGTATTTGCTAATGTAGGCTTGAAGTATAATCCCAAAAAAGCCAAATTCTTAGACGCGTGTAAGGATGGCAAAATGTCGTGCCATTTTTCTTACGATAACGGCTTGGTGTTTAAAAACTGCGAAACACAAAAAGATTTTTGGAAGTATGTGGAAGTAGTGATTGAAAATGATTATCCCGACCTCTGCTTCACATTTGAACGAGCCGACAAGAATATTGAATTACGAACCATACTTGATATCTCCGTCTATAACAAAAACAGTGCTTTTCGCACGATCTATTCTCATAAAGAAGATAGCGACCGCGTTTTGCTCCCATATTCATACACACCAAAAACAAACACTATGAAACTGCTACAAGATGTAGAAATAGATGATTATCTGATTATGCGCCCGATGACAATACATTTTACGATGTAAAAATTCCCGAATATACAACTTTGAAGCGATATCAACATATCACGTTGGACAAAATACGCGGAATTATACTCCACAAAATACCAAATGTAGAAATTGCTGAAATAAAGCAGAGAATGTTTGTTTTGAAAACCAAGGGGACACGAGTGTGTATTATAAACGGGGAAGAAAACACCAGCGACAATTGCTATGTAGTGTGGAGAAGAGACTGGCTGTATTTCTACTGCCATGATAGCAGTTGCGATGGTAAAGGCATGAAAATTCACGAATTATCGCCCGCTATCGTCCGCAATATCAACACGATTGATGATATGCGACGATTTGCCAGCGAATGTAATAATTTAGAAAAATTCAAAGAGTTGATAGACACTGCTTTGGCGTGGATGAATAATTCATACACTTTTGCTAACTTGGCGAAGCCCGCCATAATTGAAGATTATGTTGATTCCAAATGCAAGAAGATATTTCGCTACAAGACGGAGTCAGCAATGGAGTCATTCTTCAAAAACAAAAGAGTAAAGAGCAATGTATCAAAGGAGGACTGGATAGCGCTTGGCAAAAACCCCGCCACATTGAATGTTGTTGATTTGTACAAAATGTGGAATACACACCCGAGATGACAAGAAATAAATGACGTAATCTTTGACCCCAATGCATACTTTGATAATAATAAACAAGGGTTTTATAACTTGTTTAAGGGTTTTGAAATCCAAGCGGACACATTAAAAAACGTGAAATCCTTCACGGCAGAAGAAGAAAAAAATGAAGCATTCTTTCAGCACATCCTAAACAGATGGTGCGGGGGAAGGCAAGATATATATAAAAAGGTGCTTGATATGTTTGCGAGCATTTACCAAAAGCCGTGGCAAAAACTACATTTATCATTGGTTTTGACGATTACTGAACGAGCAGGTAAGGGGATTATTCTTGAAATATTCAAAGACATAATTGGTGCCGATTATTACTTCCAGCCGTCCGACGTTAGAGAAATATTAGGCGATTTCAATGTTCAACTCGCAAAAGCAATCGTAGTATTTATGGACGAAATAGTATGGGGTGGTGATAAAGAACGAGCGGGAACAATTAAGAAATTTGTATCAGAAAACATGCTCACTCTTAAACAAAAATATTTACCAAATCTAACATTGGAAAATATGTTATTCTTAGTCTTTGCTTCAAACGAAGAGTAGGTAGTGCCAGCGGGAACAACTGAGCAACGATGGCTCGTCCTTGAAGTTTCTGATGAACTAGCACTCATGAAAACAGACGAAAAGAGAAAAGTGATTGTGGATATTAGGTCTATTGACATGCAACGACTTGCAAAGTTTCTCCTTGAACGAGACCTCAGCGAGTTCAACGATCGCGAAACAATCATTACAAAGGGGTTACGAGCACAAAAATTAAAATCTCTTTCAAGGTTGAGAAAGTGGTGGTTGGATTGCTTAAACTTAGGATATATCATGAAAGATTTTCCAGAAATTCATTTTGGTGGAGAAGTTTCAAAAGAAGCATTGTATGATGTTTATAAAGCAAATGCGAATAACCCGCACACTTCGCGTGTTAGTTTCTGGACTAGTCTTAAAAAACTCATGCCAAATATGGTAGAAGAAAAGAAAACGATGGAAGCAGGCACGCGAGTTAGATACGTAGATTTGCGAACTTTAGAAGAATGTAAAAATCAATAGGTTATTTATGGTGATAATGAATCGAATTTTGACGATGACGACGACGACGATGAATAATCAATATATAAAAATAGATTTTTTTTCTTGTAGTTAATATAGTATGTTATCTACTAAGCAAAACTATTTAGATACGATATAAAAATAGACTCATTTAAGTAGCGACATAAAACCACCAACAAGCAAATAGTTTAAACCTGAAATTGTCGCATTTTACGAAAAATACTGATCCGAACAACACCCGCGGGGTGATAACGTTGAATTTTCATTGCCACCCGTTGATACATTGAAGGAAGTCGTTTTTGATGAGGCGGAAGAATTTACGCCTTTTAAAGAAAGTGATTTGAAGGAAAATAGTATAACCGAAATCAATGCTAACATAGTAGAAGAATTAGCCAAAAAAGAAATGCCAGTTATGAAAAACAAAACACTTATTAAAGCAAAGCGGAATCCACCCGAGAGCGTGTATAGTTGCTATGAAATAATAACAGCATATTTGAAAATATAAAAAAACCTACTTAATTTCTTGTATATGAAAGTTGATGACCGCACCATATTACAGGAGGATATGAAGAAATAGCACGAAAGCAGATACACACACATACCACCAGAGCAACGCCCCACTCTTAAATATGGTAAGTTAGATTATAGGACGTTTTTCCACGACGTTTTATCTCAACACGATGGCAAACTCACGACACTAAAAGATATGTATGACAGATTTCATGTATAAGACGCAGTAAGTCTTACGTCGCGCATTACATCAATATTGAAATATGAAGGTTTGAAAGATACAGGCTCCGCAGACGCTGATTTATAATACACTTCTATGTTTAATGGTGCGCCAGTCGCATACGTTACCAGAACGTCATTTGTTGTATTATCTACAATTCGTATAGTGCGGTTATTGGTTGTATCCGCGGTGTTTGGACAAGTCATCTGCCAAGTCAAATTCATTTGAACTCCATATCTTTGGATTAGCCACACACAATCAAAAGACTTATAATCAATTGCAATTCTATAATTTAGCACTTCTGTATAATAATCATATGTATTCGTGCCATCTGTGATATGAAACCAAAATTGAAATGATAGATAGATAAATAGATGGATAGATGGATAGATACAAACATACATACCTATCAATATCTAGTCTGCTGTTCAACAGGTTAGCTAGATAGATGGATAGGTATATAAATATATAGATAGATAGATAGATAGATAGATTAGATAGATTAGATAAGTACACAGATAGATAGATAGATAGATAGATAGATAGATAGATAGATATCTAGGAATTGGGTACAAACGTCCCAAACCGTCCCGGGGGCATCCAGTATGAGTAAAACAAGTGAGAAGTGGCGTTATTACTAGAAGTGGCGTGAGGTGGCCGGTGGCGGGGAAGTGGGTGAAGTGGGTGAAGCGGGTGAAGTGGGGAAGCCGGGGAAGCCGGTGAAGTGGGTGAAGTGCGTGGAGCCTGCCGGGGGCGTCTGAGTTTGCCGGTTGCGCGGTGCGCCACTAGAGAATGAGAGGTCGGCCACTAGAGAGCGACTAGAAAACACTAGAGAGTGAAAGGCCGGCCGGCTCACGTTTTCTTTCCTACTATTTTACAAAAATATACAATATTATACTTTATTTATCTTCTTTTTTTTTAGACAATTCAAACAATTCATAGTATATATATAAGGCTCTATAAGGGTCGAAATTTTAAAACTTGCCTAGTTACAAGTGTTCTTCGAGGACCTCTCAAACGCGGAACCCACACACCCCACCACTACGAGGGGGGGGGGGGGGAGGGGGCGCCTTACGCTGGGGGCGCGGGGGAGGCAGCTTGCTTGTAGAAGCGGCGGGGCAGTAGCTCGTAGTCGCCGAACTCCTTGAGCCACACGTCAAGTTCAGAGTAGTGGTCGAGGCTGGCACGGAAGACAAGGGCTTCGACTGCGTAGTCGGGCTTGGCGGGCACGTGGTTGACGTTGTGGTCCCACTCATAGACGATGTTGTATGCATCTAGTGCAGAGACCCAGATATCATCCTCATCGTCACCGTTCAGCACGCCCTCATACATACCCCAGTCATTCTCTGTTCTCATGAGCTCTAGTTCTAGTCCGTCGTCTATCATCATGCCTACAGTGTCATGGAAATCGTCGAGTGAGAGAACACACACTAGGTTTTCTGCATCTAGGTAGGTACGATGGAGGGTATCGAACACACGCCTGTAATGGATGATGTACTTAGAATATTTCTCCTCTATAAGACAAGGGAAGCATCTATTCCTATACAGTCCTTGGTAAGTAGGGACGTCGTCATCCTCCTCATCGGTAAGGTGACGCAAACATTCGAAGCACAAGTTGCTAAGGTCTACTTTCGTTGTTAGGCCCAGTCTCATCAAGAGTCTGAAGAAGGAGAAGCTGTTAGAATGTACACGTATTGGTTTGGGCAGGGTATACGAGTGAGTTACATAGGCAGCCCAAAGGAACCTGCCGAGCTTTGTTTGGAGACGTATTTCTCTGTCGAATACCTCAACGAGTGCAAGCCAAGGCTCCTCGTCAGGATCCATGTAGGTGAGGCCTCGCACTTCGAACGAAGCAAGAGTATAGCAACGAAAGTCGCTGATTGCCAAGAAGGAGAAAACCGTGAACATTGCAAAGAGGTTCCCCTCTAAAAAGCGAACTATAGATGACATAGAAATAGTTTGCTTGAGCTCAGTACGAGCCTTTTTCGTGGGTCTGGACATGCCTTCAACTATTTCCATGTTGCGTGAGTGAGTGGCCGGGCCGTTACGACTGCCGCTTTTCTTTCCGTGACAACATAGAAATAAGCATGTCTGCCCCTTGGCCTCGTCGTTTCATCTCGTACGTCGTCCTAGGCCACCAAGATTGCTACGACAACTACGTGGACCCAGTTCCTTTGAACTTTCAGCCTAATTCCAACGTCTTCTACGACCATCCTCTGTTGCCTCGAGCACTTTTCAGACACTATGCAACTTCGCCTGCTCGTGCCTACTATGCTCTTTACGCTGTCTATGGCTACTATTTGCTTGGTTCTCTCAGTCAGTCTCAGTGGGTTCGCTGTACGTTTGCTCGAGACGCCTGCGGGACGCCTTGCTACTTGTATGAGTATTCTCCTAGCTGCCCATACTGCTTCCAGAGCCTAGACTACTGCATGGGACGATGCTGCTTCTAGGCCTAGACTGCTGCATGGGACGATGCTGCTTCGAGAGTTGACTGAGCTTCTAAGCTCAAGCTCTGTGTTGTTATTAAATACTGTTTCTACTCGACTGTAGCTTACTTAATAAAGGCAGGAGGGCATCTTGAGTAACACACACACACCTACAAACAAGCCGGCTCGAATCGACCGTATCAAGATGCACAGCATTCGAAAGCACAGTTCTTTAATAACGCTTTTCCGTTTCTGGACCGTCCCTGTTAGCTTTGGTAGATACCGTGAGTCAAAGGATGTTATATGGCACTACGGGTCGTCTGCATTCGGTGCACGTCAGTTGCTGGTCGACTTCACCCACCATTTCTTTCTGGCAGATTCGGCACAGGAATGTAGGCTGATGAGGTTGCTCCTGCTGTGAGGGCATGGGCCTGATGATCGTAGTGCTCTTGGGCGGGATGGGGACGGAGTTGTCCTTGAAGAAGAGGTGGTTGCCACCTGTTCGCCTGTCGTCTCGGTGGTGCACGAGCCTCGCCATTATCTTCTTGTGGTAGAAGATGAGCCTGTTGTGGTCTTCGATCAGTGCGAGCATCATCTGCTCGTCGTGCTTGGCCCTCTCCACGCAGTAGTCGCATTGACATCCTTCGCAGATGGTGTCAGACATGTAGTAGATGTAGTGGTCTACTTTCTTTTGGTGGTTGCAAAGTAGTGCTTTGCTATTTAAAGTTTGAATCCTGTCCTATATGGTGGGAGTGTGCTGACGTTACTCGTTGGCCTGCGTGGAGGCAGTGTGGTCTTAGGGCCTTTCTTTTTCTTTGTCTTCTTGGGAGGACGAGTGCTGCTGCTCATTATTGTGACTAGTATTCTCCCTTGTTTAGAAAATAAAAAAAAATAATTCTCGCTAGAGGGAGAGAGGGAGAGAGAGAGAGAAAAAAAAAGCTGCCTACAGAAATACACACACGTATATCTTTTGTGGTATATGTGAGTATATCTCTGACAAGCTAACATTCTATGGGTATCGAACCATCGACATCTTGTGCGCACAAGCTGACTCAGCCAACAGAGCCAGGCATGCACATGCATGCGAAAGTACCTATTCTGTCAATGCTCTTATAGGATGTAGTACCTGTCTGGCACAAACATGTAAGCAAAATGCTGTGCTAACCTCTCGAACACTTCTCGTCTAATATATACTCTGTTTTGGTACTTCCATGCTAGGCTATTGCTGTCACGAACGTAGTCCATCAGCCTCGCCCGTGCCACTGGATACAGGGAGATGGATTCCCATCGACGGTAGGACCTTATCTCTGTAGGGAAGGAGGTACGACCAATCATTGATTGTGCTTGTTCGACAGTCATGAGATCATGGGGATGGAATGTTTCGAAGTAGTGTGCCTTGCAGTATGGCTCGTTGGTCTTCTTGTCTATGGGCATAGTACACTTCGTACACATCCTGTCATAGCCAGCGATACACACGTTCAGTAGTGACTGCAGGGGCAGGTTAGAGCTGTAGACAGGGTTCTTGCACTCCACGAACTCACTCGTCAGCCTTCCCATAACGTAGTCCATGAACGAAGAAGATCCCTGGACTACTTTTCGTCTCTTGACTGCCCTTGCCTTCATATTGTCAAGTAGGCCACTTTCTTTCATGGCAGCCAAGAATCTGACGAATTCGCCTATGTAGAGGTAGTCCATCACCACACAGCCCACATCACTCTTGAGGAAGTCCATTGGTTGTCCTAATGTCTTCGAATGCTTTCGAATTTTCGGCGGGGTGGAAAAAGTAACGGCTGCACAATCCCCTATGTAAAAAGGCTATATAGTATCTATGTATATATATATATTAGATATATAAAATATATATATATATAGATAATATCTATATAGCCTTTAGAATTAAAGGATTGTGCTACCGTTACCTTTTTAGACAGTCAAAGCATTGAGCAGCCGTTACTTTTTTGGGGGTTGGAAAAAAAATTCAAAATTTTTTCTGTGGTGGAAAATGGTACATTGGGCTTTTGGAGCCCTTCCCGATGGCCGCTCGACCTGCCCCTCGAGGATATGATAGAGCTCATCGAGGGGAGTCGGAATCTGAAGGAATCTTTTAAAAACCTCGAGTATTGCACCCGCTAGGATTTTTCGAACACCTACCCTCCCCCCAGTCACAGCGACCCGTCCGGTCCGGCCACTTGTTTCTTTTGAATTTGATTTCTAATCGACGGCTCTTTTTGAAAGTCAGAATCAAGCTTTCAACAAGGCTAGGAAGTGCTACTGTGACTCCTCTCCCTCCCTAGGTAATCAGCTATTTCCATGTTATTCACAATACATACATTGCCTCCCTGCTACAGAGCAAGACGATGCAAGAGTTCGAGTGCGATCGCCATGGCGTTGTTTCCGTCTTCTGTGGAAGCTGTCACCCTGGCGCTGTTCACCGAAACATGGCCACTCTCGAAGGGTTTAGGTCGGAGCACAAGCACGATATGATTCTTACAAGCTGGATGAAGGCGCTTCAGGGACGTACTATCTTTCGGTATTTAGCAGACACCCTCGACACCTTCGACACCGCGGTTGCGAGAGTGCTTGCGTCGGATGACAGAAACTACTGGCATACAGTCTTTCTGGAGGGCAGGGAAGTAGGTCTCAAGATCGACATCGATTACCCAACTGACGAGAATGAGCAGGGCAAGGACTACCTGGTGAGGATGTTCATGAATGTAATAGTTGGTGCCATCGACCTGACCCTTGGGGAGGACCTGCAGCTTGTTACCTCGATTGAGGCGACCGACCACGGCAATTATCTAGTGTGCTGTGATCTCAAGCATCCCGAGAAGCTGTCTATGCATGTCCACTGTGACTACGTAACGTTTACAGACGTCAGGCACCTTGCGAGGTTTATGAAACGGGTGTGTGAGCATGTACAGGTCACTGAAGCGGGGTTGGCAGCTGCGATCGACCTCAGTATTTACGCTGCTAATAAGAGCATGAAGCTGCCCCTTCAGAGGAAGTCTGATGACCGAGAGCCGCAGCTCATCTTCCCCACTGGCTTCGGATTTTCGGATGAATGTAGCGATGAGATGGCCATCAGGATTGGTTTTGCTCACAAGCCTGCCTTCCCCGACGAGAAGATCACCGTCGACTACGATGACCTGGAGCCTACCGAGCTGGACGACAATCTCAGTCGGCGCATAAGGCAGTCCATTATCGAGTACGGAGACTACAGCCCTGAGCAGAACGGTGTGTTTCAGGTCATTCCTCGGAATGGACATGGAAATACATGGATCGTGCAGTTCAGGGAGAAGGATAGGCAACGTGCGTGCCTCGTGAACCTTGAGATGACTCACCGTGGCACCAACGATGGAAAGAGGGGACAGGCTACTATGATCAGGATGGTAGGTGACAGGAAGTTTCGTGTAGAGTGTTTGGTGTGCAACCAGAACACGCTCCTGGACCTCATACAAGAGGACGACGAAGAAACCGAGGATAAGGAACGCGAGGCACAAGAAGAGCTGGATGCACTGAGCGAGAACTTGTACGCCGATGTGCGCGATAAGCGAGGCGAATATGCTTACGATGCAGACTACGAAATAGGAGACGATCTGCCAATCACCACCATCAGGGACGCGATGAGGGAACAGGCTGAATCGGTTAAGCGCGTGACCGACATCTTCTGCAAGTATTGGGGGCGACTGCTGGCTCGCGAGAAGAAGAATGGCAAGAAGAAGCGTCGTCTCAATGAGGCAAAGGGGCCTTCGTTCGATGAGCTCAAGCGCAGATACCGTGATGCACTCAATGTCTTCACAAGCAATATCACTGGTTTCATGAACGAGTGGCTTTGCGAAGTTCGTCTAGGTGCCAAGTACGTCATTGCATGCTACGAGCCACACACCAAGACCTGGATGATGAGGAACACCAGCTGTTGGGAGAAGGAATGTGACTCCGACTACACCTACACGTTCCCCTGCATGACTGCGACCGGTGGCTTCGGGACCGCAGTGCGCTCATACAACTACTTGTGGCGCAGAAACAGGGATAGGCGTGTGGCGACGAGCATCAACGTGTGCTTCAGGCGGGATCAGCTAGAGGCGGGAGTACTGAACGTCTTCACTGGCCTTGAAATCCCTCGTGCCAGAGTGAATGCAGACCTTGGTCAAGAGGATCCCCGGGTTTTGCGTGCTGCGGTGACTCCCTACATTCGGTACTTGCAGTACGTCGTCTGCCAGGGAGATGCAGCACGCTACCACTACCTGCAGAAGTGGATCTACGAGGTTATCGTAGAGAAGCGCAAGCCGGAGACAGCCATCGTGCTCATCGGAGACCAAGGCACTGGCAAGACGACTCTCTGCCATTTCCTGCGGAAGATTGTAGGTGATCGTTCTGCTATCTTCGTCAACAAGTCGAGTGAAGCGACCGGCAATCATAACTCGCACTTTGAAGGGAAGATGATCGTCTTCTCGGAGGAAGCGGTCCACTCCACTGACAAGAAGGGGGTCAACGTGCTCAAGGATCACATCACCAACGACGTCATCCTTATTAACAGGAAGATGGTGCCCCAGTATACCGTAAGGAATAACATGGCATTCGTCTTTACTGGTAACAGTGTGCATACGGTCTGTAACGAGCACAAGGACAGGAGATTTGTGTTCTTTCATGTGTCTCATAACATGCCCAAAGCGGAGGCTCAACAGTACTTCGCGAAACTTAGTACTGTGGATCCGATCGTCATTGCCTGGTACTACTACTTCCTCTACCAAGATGAAGGACGAGTGAATCTGCGTGTGGACATTCCCAAGAACAACAACACACTGCACTTCGAAACAGCATTGGCTACTGCACCTTATCATGTACAGTTCATCTTCGAGGCGTTGCATAATAACTTTGAAATAGTGCGCGGGCTTGGCAAGGTCGGGTGGCTTGAGCAATACAACCGCTGGGTGTCCGAGCGCAGGCTGCGAGGAAACACGTTTATTTCCAGCTACTTCCTGGAGAAGGAGCTCAAGACCTACACCGTCTGGGACGATCACGAGAGCATCTTATCGCCGACCGTCGAAGCAGCAGCGCAGCTCGCCAAGTTCCGTGCTTCTCTCACTGACACGGCCTATGCTCCGTTAAGTGGTTAGTAGAATACATATCTGCAGTTCTCGCACGCGTACACGGAAGGAACTAGATAGCCGTCAGGTCCGGTGACCGCAGGCAGAGTGTTACGCCTGCAATGCGGACACCTCATGTAGTGTAGCACCGGAGGCCAGCCACATAGTACGCACGGGGATCCAAGCGGAATCTGTACGTTGCCTTGGCCAGGGACGCAGGCGACACCTCTCTGATGACAATTTCTGCATTCACGCAGATTCAGGCCTTGTGTCACTCGCCTCGTGCGTGGCAGGCCAGGCGCGTCTGACCGAGGCACGGGAGGCCCGTGTCGTTGCTTTTGCATGTTATAAATAGTAATAAAAGTCTTTTTACAATCATCTGAACACAACCACCGGCCCATAGATATCATTCCGGTCGTACTTGAATAACCTCTTCCGCATGAAGCGCAAGACTGTCCTTGCGGAGCGACATCAGAGTCAGGTTGCGACTGGCTAAGTGTGTCTCCAGTAGTGAACAAACACAGAAGTGTCTACTGGCTTGACCCTCGACCTAGTGTCGAGACAAAGGAGTGCCTTATAAGCACACCCACAGGAAGTAAAGAGGCATACTGTCTATCCCCTGGGGGCGTTCCTTCACTTACCGCCGCTACACACTTTCCTTGCGAGGAAAGTAAACAAACAACAACAACACACTCAACCTTACAGTCTGTTTAACCACACGTGGTTAGCCGCACAGAAACGTTCATAACACGTACGTAAGTGCAACAAGGCAAACGAAAAACAGACAAAAACACACACACACACGAAAACCGTTCAATTGGCATAAAACCTGATTGTGCAATCTACACACACCCTACACCAAAGAAGGTGGCCATCTCTTAGGGAGGTGGTAGGCCAGTCAGAAAAGACATAGGCCGGGGAAAACAAGTGTAAGACAAACACAGGAGAGCCATAACGGAGGCTGTTTTGAACAAAATTTTTATTCTCGTCTGACACAGACAAGAAACACGCCTCTAGTCACACACAAGCACTCCTAACGTGTAGTGTGGCATTGAACAGGTTAACAACTACAAGAACTTGGATTCTGTGCAGTCTACAAGTCATCTGACATCTGTGTGTGAAGAGTCACTAGTAGCACTCGGTACATACACAGATACACACACACCCCCCCCCCCCTACACACACACACGCAGAACAGAACGAGAACAATCGTTACTGTGAGCAAATAGATTCTCTTCGCGAGACAAGAGACAGTGACAACTTGGGTTTAGCTCAAGAACAGTCATTGAAAATCTATTTTGCAAATTCTGGTGTGACAAGTGAGGGTGGACAGACAGTGAACGAAAACTGTTTGGTGAGGTGAAAGTCTGGTGTGTATTGTCAGGGTGCACACGAACACAGCGACTGGACTGTCAACAAGCAAGCAGCAAGGCATCCCCACCTACGGGAGGGTGAGTTAATCTAAACCTTGCCTATTAACAGTGTGTGTCAAGGGTCAACAGCACTCAATACACACATACAGACATACACACATTACACTCACGAATCCGCTACCACACACGCAGAACAGAACGAGAACAATCGTTACTGTGAGCAAAAGGACTCTCTTTACGAAACAAGAGACAGTGACAACTTGGGCCTAGCTCAAGAGCGCTCATTGCAAATCCTTTTTGCCATTTCTGACGTGACGTCACGGGGTGGACAGACAGTGAACGAAAACTGTTTGGTGGAGTGTAAGTGTGTTGTGTGCTGCCAGGGTGCACGTGAAAGCATCGAATGGACAACTAAACTAGCAAGCAGCAAGGCAACCTACCTACGGGAAGGTGAATATATACATACCTTGCTTGTCGATCAGTGTGTGTGAAGGGTCAAGAGCACTCGATACACATACACACCCCCTCTCTCTCTCTCTATACACACACAACACTCGCAAACACACCACACACACAGAACAGAACGAGAGCACTCGTTACTGTCAGCAAAAAGACTCTCTTCGCGAGAAAAGAGAACAGTGACAACTTGGGCATAGCTCGAGAACGTTCATTGACAGTCTTTTGCAAATTTCTGTGGTGAAAGGTGAGGGTGAACCGACAGTGAAACGAAAACTGTTTGGTCACGTGAGAGTGTGGCGTGTTGTGTCAGGGTGCGAGCGAAAGCATCGACTGGTTTGCTAGCAAGCAAACAACAAGGCCACCCCAGCAGCGGGGAGGGTGAGTACACCTACACCTTGATTGTTGACTGTTGTCTGTGCGTGTGAGTGGGGTTGTTGCGTGTCGTGGTGTCGTGCTTAACACAAGCATAGAACACACAGTGAACGAAACACCAACAAGCAAAACAAAACACGACAACGCAGTCACACGAAGGAAAAAAAAAACATACGATCTTGCTCGTTTTGAACCGCAATAGGGGAACTATGGATATTGCGTGGTTAGGCTCTGAAACGAGATCAACCACAGCAATACGATTAGACATGTCAGCACCAGCTGACTCATCCCTCGCATCACCCATGGGTGGCGGATTCACAACCCCAGCACGGGGAACAGTGAGAGAGGAAGCACCTATCCCTCGTTCTCCCTGGAGAAATGACAAGGACATGGTCATGATACCAAATCGTGAGGTTAAATCGAAAGTGTTACAGGATCGCTATCGTACCGCACCGGAGGGATGGCCAACCACCCCGGCGGACGAAGTGGACCATTACACGAATCTAAATGAAGCCACTAGCTTCATGTTTCCCCACAATCTCTATGGGGACGCTCAGTGGGCACGATGCATCATGGATGAAGAGCACACTAGGGGTATCTTGGGCTTAGTACCCCACGCACACCCTGCTCTCACCACGAATGGATATGCCGACATGTTCTGCCTCATAGAGCTATATACGGCGTTAGCTATCGAGAGAGATACCTTGCTCGACCTAGCGTGGCAACAGGACCACAAAAAGTACGCGGCGTTGGTCGCTACTTTGTTTGTCGACAAGGCAGAGCAACCATATCTCACTCTAGCTTTCACGACCGAAGACGACCTGCCTAATGCAACCGATGTAAGGTGGCCTACAACCGCCGGGATTGCAGATATGGCGGGCGAACTTCAAAACATGAACATAGTCACGGCACGCAACCTGCAAAACATAGTGCAAGTTTGGGATGCAACCCTCACGCAAACGAAAGGTTGGCGAAGACAATTGCTACCTGCTGAGGGAACGACACACCCAGCACGAGCCTATGACACCCTCAACGAAGTGTTGGACGTCCTCGGAATGGGCACGCCACCATTTGGTTGGGCAGGCAGACTTGCTACACGGGCGAAAACCGCTAGGTACCTAATGACATCAGTAAGACAAGCAGCTGATGGGAAGGCGATTACAAGGAAAATAGCACCTCATGCAGCTGTCAGGCTATACTGGTGTAATTATGGTAACATAATTGAGCTGGTGTCACAAACCATCTGTGACATCCTCAAGATACATATCGCTCGTGAAGTAACCATCAGGTATTCCCTGGGCAAGCCCATGGATATACCCAAGGGGATGCACCTTGTTACTTTCCGAGTCGAAGTGCTTGACAGACCGGCGGGTCACAGTGGGGGTGGAGCACACGGTCCACCCGCGCCACCCGCTGAGAAACCGAAGTCAGCCAACAGCAAGCTGGTCGAGCAAGCGTTAAACCGCCTCGACGCTGCCTTAGCATTCGACTACGGAAAATACAACCCCCAGTTGAACATCGACTATGGCGATGGACTGGCATTATTGTTTGCGTACGCATACCTCGATAGTACAGTAGGGCAGCTAAGCCTGAACGAGGCCGATACCAAACAGTTAATAGCCAACAAAGCCAGTCGATGGGCTTCACACGATATGCTCACAACAGGATGGGCCCAATGGGATGAACTGGCAGCTGGGTTGATCCAATCGGGAGCGCTGAAAGCCCCCATGCGATCACACTACTTGCTTGAACAATTCGTCCGCGGGGCAAACTGGGGATACATGTGTGACCCCGATATAGTTGAGGACCTGGTAGCCGCCACGGCTCAGAGGATGTGGGAGGCGAACATCGCCCACAATGAAATCCTCGACGTCCCACAAAAACTTATAACACCACTCGTCAAGACGGACCTGGCGGCGTTGCTGATGGCGGTGCTCAAGGGCATAGCCAAGGCAACAACAGCCACGGGACGCACGACGGGCGAATCGTATATCAGGCAGGTATTGTCGGAAGCTCAGGAAGCCGACAGCAAGGCGTTTAAGACTAAAAGCTTTCGCCTGAACCGCTTGGTAGAAGTTCGTTTGTGGAATAAGGAGTTTGTGGACGGAATCTTTGGGCCTGTGACCGACCGCGAGGAACGCCTTAGAAGAGCGACAATCCTTCTACAGGCGATGTTGACTGTCGGGTCTCGGTTGCCGGACCATCAGGCCGGGGCCAACGAACCGCAGTTCGACATTCTCACCTTTATCACCTCCAATACATGGGGAGGAAGGCCATCCTCAGGCTCACCTAGCCCGTATCGGGGAAGACGTTCGAGGTCACCCAACCCATACTGGCAACAACCGGCGTCGAGCTCGTCAAGCTCCCCGAACCCATATTGGGGCCAGAACTCTGGGATGGCTTCAACTGTATCGCCGAACCCATATGCACCCACCCAGCCAGTAATAAGTGGTAGTACATCGCCATACAGCGCGTCATCAAGCTCAGGGTTTTTATCCCCACTGCCTCTAGGCGTGAGCTCACCGACACGCGGGTATCAACAGGCGTACGTACCACCCACTTTTGCGGCGCCCGTATACACACAACCCCCTGTATCACCGGTGCTTCCCCAGCACACCTCACCTTCGCCCAGTCCACCACCAGCGGCGCAGCCCGCACGAAAGACTGGATCGAAGAAGAGGATCCTAAGGCCGATAACGAGACCGACAAACCACCCATTGAGCAGCCTGCCAATCGAACACGGACCGGCCAATTGTCCGTATGGCGTGCAAAGAACGGAGCAGGTCGGCACTGCCCCAGCAGGTCGAACCGCTGCCCTCTGTGACTACTATCACCACGCCAGCGCGTTCAATTGCCTTCCGGATTATCGGTTTTGGGTCTGGCCATGCCTCATGAGTGAGTCGTGTCAACGTTGGCACTCATACCCGGGGACACCTCAGTACCCGATAGCCATGAGGCGGTACATACGAAGGTGGATTGCGGGGGAGTCGAAAGTCCGAAGGCCAGACGATGGTGACTGGGTACCCTGCCCGAAACAGCAGGCCCACTTGAAACTGCCCTTCCCGGATGTCGACGAAGGAGGGGTAGTCACCTTACGGCCCAACGGCTACGTCGCCACCTGGTGCGACGCGTTTGACAACGCTCAGGAACTCCTCAAGCAGCAATATCCTGCGGCGGAAAAGTACGGCGCGTACATGCCCGGACAGGAGGCACTCCTGCTCCAGAAGGGTACGCTCGCCGCACAGAAACGCAAACGCAAACGCTCGCAACACGACACGTGTGATGTGCAGGCCAAGGCCAGCAAACCGGACAGAAGTCCCACAAACGACGTCGACACAAAGGCTAAACAAATAGCCTCGAGAGCCCACTCCAGGGGACACAAGCGGGTGCGGTTCGCGTACCCCTTGGAAACGTCGCCCGACGAAGGAGGGGAGGCACTCGTCAGTGCGGTGGACACGGTGATGACAATCCCACCGTCAGACAGGCTAGTGGAGGTCAAAGATAAACCACTGTCGGCTCAGGTGGAGAAGGTTATGACCACACCACCGACAGAAGCGTTGGACAAGACCACACCTACGCCGAGTATAGACACTTGCACAGGGGTCACGATCCCGCTGATAGATAGGGTTGATAGGACGGAGGTCATACCAACGCCAGGTCCGGTCTCACCACCGACGACTCGGGTTGTTATGTCCACGCCTACACCACACATAGATAATATTACCAGAGTCTCAGACTCCTCAATAGACAGTACTGCTACGGCAGGGGTGAACGAAGAGATAGCCGAGGGGTACAACGACAGTCGTGACCGTACACCCACACCTGGGGTGACGATCATCCGCAACTCTGTACAGGCGGACCCTCACATATCTCCACCCGAAGACGCTGTCGCAGAGGCGACTGGTGCGGTAGACCTTAAAGTGGGCGGGCTAAGTAGCCGTGTCCCTGCGCAAGAAGTGCAGGACACCTGCGCAAGTAGTGCAGCATCCAAACCGGTCACCACATCACAGAAAACCGCCCGGTTTGAGAAAAAGGTAACTAACATTAAAGCCAGGGCAAAAACAGTGATCGCTCCACAACGGTCCTTGCTCGGTCGCGATGTTAGGCTGACACCGGGAACGGTAGCCGGTTCAGATATTAATCACCCACATATACCACATATCGATCACGTTTTCCCCCCATGCACAGAAGACACATACACTACATCCCCGTTCGCAACAGAGGATACAGTCGTGTTCCCCGCACCACAAGCTGGCCCAAGGGTGGCTGCGTCGGTGGTACGACAAATGGGACTGACACCTCTTGTGGATCCGGACAAGCTTAGCGACGCAAAGCGCCGCATGGCACGAAAGCACGCGGAAATTGAACTGCAGGAGGTTCTGTCAACAGCGGTCGAACCCCAGGACCTCCCGGCAGCGGAGGCAAGGGACATGAGCTACACCCGACTATATTGGCGGGAGCTCAACACCCACCTGGACACAGGGAACGACAGCATGGCACAGATAACTTTTGCGGGGCAACGCTTTATCGACAAGTTCGGTAAACTATTCAATTTCACGCGCGACGGGAAACTTGGATATATCCGCGGGGCAAACAACGGTCGAAGCGCGATCATAGGTCGTCTCCCGTTAACCGTGGAATTTCCTACAGGTATGACCTATACCATACATGTATTGGTTGTTCCTGACTTCCCGGGTACCTTAGTGCTGGGCAAGCCTGATCTCAAGATGATGGAAGCGCAACTTCTCTTGGGACAGGATGTGATCAAGTATGGGAAGGGACGACACGAATCGGTATACCCTATACTTAATCCCAGTCCTGATCGTCCGACCGATCATCCGTATAGAGGTAGGGCGCAGGTGACGTTGATCCCTCCCGCACCACCTATACCGTATGACATTCGGACAGAGAAGCGCGTAACACCCGCTGGTACAGCGTGGGTTTACACGAACGTACATGTCCCGGAGTTAGCCGACCCATGGGCGGACTTCGAGGAACTAATAGCGAAAAGGGAGGCCCAAATCTTGCTACTACGGAAGCAGGAGGAATCGTGGCACGGGTTTGACCAAACCTACCTTTACGGAGGCGGGAAGCGGCAACCGCACGAATTCATACGGGTCAAATCCAGTCTGGTTTTTCATGCGTCGAAGCGCCTCACGGAGGACGACGATGTCATAGAAAAGCTACGACAATGGTATAAAGGATCGGAACCCATCCAGCCCGAAAGCTTGACGAAAGTGCCCAAGATTTTGGCGGATAGGTTGGATCGGGGAGAGGACATCACCATTATCCTTCCGATACACCCCACCGTCATGTGGTGGAGGGACGTATTGGATAGGGTGGTCGATGACCCGATACCGATACCTGGTCGACAAGCAAAACCGCTCATGGCCTTCAGACTCGGGTCAGTACAGGAGGGTCTGGCGTACAGAACCAAACTGCTGACTCGAAAAGTCGATGACATGCGGGAACTTGCCTTTCAGATCTTTCCGGGGTTCTACCATAAATCTGCAGCGAAACAATACGCTGACATGATAGTAGAGCTTCAGGAATTTGCAACTTGGGACAACCAGTCCACCACGCGATACCCGGGAGGGAACGCGACGGAGGAGGTTGAGGACCCGGACTCAATCCTAGAGTACCCGGACGACCCAAGAGATCAGAAACCGGTCGAGACAATCATCGACGAGGTCATGGCACGACAGTCAGGGTCGCCAGACTTTGTCCGAGGTCTCAAAGACCAGTTCATCAAGAACAAAAAGCTATTCGGACCACTTGTAGCTGGTGGCGTGACGCATACGGCCGCTAAGATAGAGCGACAGGTAGGGCAGACAATGCCTCGCCTCCGTGGATCACGCCTCAGTTATAAGGAAGAACAGATTTGTGAAGAAATGATTCAGGACATGCTAGCTAAACGGCTTATAGAACCATCTTGGTCGGAATTCCGATCACCGGTGCGGTTAGCACCTAAGCCGGATGGAAAGCAGCGGTTTTGCATCAATTATACAAGGCTTAACAAGATAATCAAGAGCGTCGAGGCACCGATTCCCCGTATGCGGGACGGCCTCAACAGACTCACACAAGCCAGATTCTTCACAAAGCTGGACCTGAAAAATGGATTTTGGAATATACCCCTGGATGCGGAAAGTCGACCGCTAACGGCCTTTGCCGTCGGTGGAAGACTATACCAATGGACGGTATTACCCATGGGTCTGAAGACCGCACCAGCGATATTCCAAGATTGCATGAATCGGGCCTTGTCCGATCCGAAGTACGGTGATGAAAAGTTCACTGAGACTTATGGACACACTAATAAGTATAGCTTTTGTTATATTGATGATATTGTCATTTACTCACGAACGGAAGCGGAACATCTGGCACATGTGTCGGATATTCTGAGACGCTTGGAAGCCTTCGGCTTGAAGCTGAACCTAGAGAAGTGTTCCTTTGCAAAGGATCATATTGACTATCTAGGATACAGGGTAAAGGATGGGGTCATTGTGTTGAAGCCGGAGAAGCGGGACGCCATACGTTCCCTTCCGCGCCCAAACACACGCACAGCGTTGCACTCCTTCCTCTGTATGGCACAGGTGTACTCGGAATTCATTCCTAACTTCCAGGACTTCGTGAAGCCATTGCGGGAATTCTGCCTCCACGGCGACCCGGACGGCGAATGGCCCCAAGCGGCCATGGAAACATACACGAAGCTGAAGGATGCATTAACACGAGACCCCCTCACAGAGGGCGGATCGGTCTTGATCCTTCCCGACTTTGAGAAGCGTTTTGTCGTGGCGACCGATGCGTCGAAATACGCGGTCGGGGCAGTTTTACAACAATACGACTCAAAGCACCAGCAACTACGACCGATCATGTTTGTCAGCAAGAAACTGACGCCCGAACAGGTCAATTATTGCACCAGGCAGCGCGAAGCGTTAGCCATAGTTTGGGCGTTCAGTAGGCTGAGGGAGTACTTGTGGGGTGCTCCTAATATCCTAGTTCAAACTGATCACGCTAACCTGAAATGGCTCATGGAAAAAGAACACACGGGACGCTTGGCTCGATGGCAATCGGAGCTGGCCCTGTACGACTTTACCATCGAGTACATTAAGGGTAAGGACAACACGGTCCCAGACAGCCTCTCGCGGATGCCTCGCGTGAAAGGTTCCGTCGGCGATGGCTTAGATCGTTTTGCCTTAGACACTCCGACGGCCTGCCTAGTCGGCTGGACAGCCAATGACGACTGGACGGCTACGGAGCACACCGAAAATTTCACGGACACGTTACCGGCGGGTATGACATACATCACCACCAGCGCACAAAGCTGGACGCCGGGATACAAGCCCGATACCCAGACCGAACTGTTGAACCAGCTGCAATGCATACGGAAGGTATGCTGCGCGCAACACGAGGCTGAGGATTGGCAAGACCTGCTAGAGGAAATCGACACACAGTCGGACATCCTCAGCGAAGGAGATTGGAAACCGGGTCAAACTCACGAACAAGAACACTCTTACAACGCGTTCTTCGCGGATAAGACGCAGTCGTTCTGGGTACCACGGAATGTCCACCCTTCACGGTCGGCGATTATCGCGGGCGCTGAACAAACACAACGCGCAGGGGATCATGTAAGCCTGGCATCCACCGCTCTCCCATTGGACGACCTGGATATGACCATGGCAAGCCCCGCTGTGTTTGGTCAATTGGCGAAGAGCTCTAAGGAATGGGGCCCCTTCATTGCTCACGCCATTGATCCCATCAAGCACCCCGAGACTCGAGATATAAGAGCCCACAAGAAAACTATGACCTGGCACGACGACCTCCTGTGGTACAAGGGGGCAGGTGGCAAGTGGGACAAGACGCCGTCGAAGTGGACACTTTGGGTCCCTCCGCAGCTACGGCAGGCGATCTTGATAGCCACGCACCGATCAGCCCTTAATTCCCACACGGGACGGGATAAGATGTCATGGTTTATATCACGCCGATTCTGGTGGCACGGTATGCAGAAGTCCATCGCCGACACAGTCGACGCATGTGCACACTGCAAGCAAACCAAATCACCGCACAACAGCGCTCAACGAGGTCTGTACGGCGAGTATAAGCTAGTCGACAACCTGTTTGAGACGCTACACATAGACTATGTAGGACCTCTTCCACGTTCCGAGACTCACAACTTTCGGTACATCCTAACGGCAATAGACCGCTTTTCGAACTACGTGTTCGCGGTGCCGATTAAGGATAAGGATGCGGAATCGACTTGCGAGGCCTTAGTCGACCAAGTCTTCCGATATACCGGAGTACCGAAAAATGTGTACAGCGATCGGGGATCGGAGTTTACGAACGAACTCTCCGCTCGGCTGTCTACGGTGTGGGGTTTCAAGTGGAAGTACGTCACTGCATATTCACCAGAAAGCAACGGTAAGATTGAGAGGGTGCATAGGCCGCTCAAGGCCGCGCTCCAACAATATTGCCGCGATAATCAGCACATCTGGCACAAGGCACTGCCATCATTTGTGTTTTCCATGAACAACACCGGATCGAGGGCATTGGGCGGGAAAGCCACAGGCGCGTCCCCCAACCTCCTGGTGTACGGACAGCACTTGAGAATTCCGGAGGAACTTGTTCTACCGAACCTCCCGGAAGGCGGTTTCTTGGAGCACGATGAGCTCGTGGCGTGTCGCCTACGGGTGATGGCAGAAGCCAGACATTACGTGATGAAGGCACGGGAAGCCGAGGAAGCCCACAGCCGAAACCAGCAGGCACACACCAAAGTCAAGTATGAATCCGGGGAATATCATGCGGGGGACTTAGTCTTTCTGTATGTACCCCAGGTACCTAACTTGGTGAGTGTCAAGCTCTTCCCTATGTGGCAAGGCCCGTACACTGTACTAGAACAGGTCGGAGCTCTGACATATCGCATACAGGGAAAAGGTAAAACGCTAGTGGTGCATGTACGGCGGCTGATGCGATTCAACCCGATGCTGGACCGTAATGAGACAACAACAGAGGCAGTGAAAAGGCTAGAACACAGCCTACGGGTCCCGCCCAAGCGCCGGGATCAAACGGCCGAGGCGAAGGCGAACCCAGACATGCCATTACCGGCTACGGCCGACGACCATAAACTGACGCCTGAAGAAGGGAAAGAAGCGGTAGGCGATCCTCACGAGGCAGGGGAAGGGGATATCATCGCACCGGGACCGGCCACCCACCTGGAATCAGAACAGGAGGGGAAGGATGCCGAAACGGTGTCGAGACGACCGCCAGCTGACTCAAAGCTGAAGTCGGCCGACGACGTGAAAGCCATTCACTGGCACGTCGGCAAGATATACCTTTTGAGACCCCCGGAAGCGCACGTGGGTGATGACTGTCTCAACGACTTCTTCCTCGTCAAGGTGAAAGAATGGGAACCGCAGACTCGGGCTACGCGTGCGAGCAAGGCAACCAAAGCCGAGCCGCCCGTACTGCAGTTCTACCGATCACATCAGGACCTCGACGAGCCCGAAGCGCGGATCTTTTATCCTGTATACCGGGACTCCAAGCAAGTCGAGACGTTCTGGAAAGGCATAACGGATAAGTCCAAAGGCTACACGCCGTGGCAAATCCAGGCATGGCCTAGGATGGTGTTAGATTACCCATTCGACCTACACCACGGGCGAATACCACTCAGAGTGTGGGATGAGATAAAAGCCGAGGGCATAGCGACCCATCTCATCGGGGCTCCACCACCAGGCGCGTATACGAAAGCCAAACTCGGGCAGGCAAAGAAGCGAAAACGCGCCCTGGCCTGACATGCCAGTGATTCGGACACACCACATGCATAGCCATTTCGAGTAGTATGCGTGATCCATAAGCCATAGCACTGAAATATAACAGTCAGAAACTAGCCAAAGAACGGGACACAGCCATTGGATCCCAAATCTGTTAAAATACTACTCAAGTCCATTCTTCTTAGCGATAGCGAGGGTGAGCTTAACATGACATGATACACGGGAAAAGACCCTGCCTTACCTACCGTGAGGTGCGGCGGCCCTGAGTTGGAACTGGATTCTCGACGGGCTAGTAGTTGGTGGACCACCAGGGGTCGGAATAACTTCGGGCTAATGTAGCTAACGCGCAGTCATGCCCGTTTGCGAAGTTAGCATTGCACACCATACCCACCTCCTCTCGAGTTGCACACCCGCCTCCCGCGGCACTGGCATGAGTGGCGTATGGTAAGTTATTCTCCACAGAGTGTCTTAGAAATTATGCTCGCTCCCGTTTGACCTTTGTTTGGATGGAGGGTTCTACGGAACGCCAGAAGGCCCCTACATGAGTAAGCATATATTTTCCACTAATAATAATAATATGTCCCGAAGAACCGCCACAAATCGCAAGAGCCGATGGCGTACCTTATCCGCGGACAGCAAAGATAATCGGGCCATGAGTGCACCCGCGTTATCACGCTGTTGACCAGCGGCCGAAACGAGCAAGAAAGAGAGTCGAACACCGACAGTAAATCTCCACATGCATCGCACATTGCTCGGTGTGCTTGGGCCCTCATTTCACTTACATTCATAGACCTCACGCGTACGCACGTGATATAGGCACTCGCCAGTGTATGTTCGACACTCGGCAGCTGGTGGAGCAGTATCTAGGGTTTCTCCTGGCGTCTGTAGCTTCTATCCTGGTGATCTTGATTGTTCACCTAGGAGTACAAGCGATCACAGGTAGAGGACCGCGGATTCCTACTCCTGTGCGGAACACTCCGGCGGACACGACCCCGGCACCTGGCCCGGTGGCGGATTCACGTCGAGAAGCAAAGCAGCAGGACGAAGTCGACCCGCTTGAAGAAGAGAACTTCAGGTGCGGCACATCACACAGCTCACCAGAGGGAGTAACCCACGCAAGCATGGCGACAGCGAACAAGGAAGTGAGAAAAAGGGAAAACGAAACCTTGATGCTCACACCTCTCGGTCCAGACAAACCGCTCACACCCACCCGAACCTCAGGCACAACTCCGGCTAGTGTTGTGACCACACCGATAGCCCCACGGGGACAAATTGAGGTCGAGTCGGAGCTGTCGACGACCCCTGAGAAGTCATCGGCTGACAAGGGGGTGGAACCGATCGAGGACACACCTACATCCCCACGGACGGATGAGGACGTCAATCCTGAGGGGCTGGAGACTCCTAAACACACAGGATTTGCGTGGGATGTGGAAGAAGAAGAAGGTCTAGGTCTGCCAATGAGCCCTACGAGGCAAGAGCGCAGAGAGGAACTTCGCTTAAGATATTGGAGAAAAGTCGGAGACGAAGATCGAGTACAGCCTGATAAGTACAGTGATGGACTAAACCCGCCCGAAATCAGGCGGCCTAACGACCCACCGGCGGTCAGGGACCTGGCGTACCAGCACCACCGCTGCCCGCCACCTGAACCGACCGCGCATTGGGGCCGGGAGGAAGTCTTCACTGCCTACTTCCACGCGACTGATGACCTATTCGGCGTGTACGGCCCAATCGATCGCCCGATTTACGCATATGCGGAACGTGGTCCGGTACCACTGAGGTCATACAGAAGTGTGGCGCTTGGTGTACTCAGGCCCTACCGCATCGATACCGAGTCGATGTTGAGAGGAATGGACTTACATCTACTCGAAGATCCGATCAAGGAAAGGGACGAGTATGAGAAACCGGTGCGCTACGCATACGATCCGTTATCGCGTAGGATACACCGTATCTACCCACCTTATCCTGACATTACGGATGCCGAACGCAGACTGAGGCTGCAATGCCCGGCGCTCGCACACACAACCAATCATCGCACAAACCCGTTTACACCTTCGAAGGAGCCGTATCGAACGCGGTTAATCGGCAATCAGGTGAACTGGGTCCCAGACCCGCACTTGTTCGAGGCCAAACCTCGCAAGGTCAACCTCCCGCCACCCCCACCACCCGAGAGTGACGAAAGGGGCGTGCCGACATCTAACCCGTTCGCAAGATATCATCCTCGAAAGAAGAACAATGTCCTACGGGTCCAATGCGAGGGCAAGAAGAAAGGTGGAGGGGTGTATCCGAGATGTTCCCGGACGTGGTACCTCTCAGAGAGAGCGTACATGTCGCCGGAGCGGTACGGACCCCACCGTTGCCCCGATCACGCATACAATGATCGCATGAGGTCTAGCGTGCCCATACGGCCGGTCAATAACGAGGGTATGAGTACGTGGCTACCGCACCTCAACCCTTGGCCGGGCATTGCGCCGTACACAAATGTCGCCGCTGACTTCACTGCGAAATTCACCAAACAACTTTTCGAGCAAGCCAAGTCGTTAGATGGATGGGTGGGACTCGACGACCATCAGCGAGCACACGCGCTCCGATACTACGGTATCTTGAGAGTGCCGAGGCAGCTGTTGGAACCGTGCGAGCTCCGATTGTTACAGTGGTCGCAGGAGGACATCAATGCCTACTATAGACTACTTGAGCTTTCGTTCATCCCTCTACCCGAGGAGGTCAAGGCCTACAGAGCCTACTACCTCAGGGAGAAACACGACACCCATTGGGACATGGGGCTCGATACGAATGTTCTCGCGTATTACAGGAAGGTCTTGGGCATACCCCCTTACGCCCCTGTATAGGCCGCGAGGCACGCGTCAGCGTATCCCTGTACGTTTCCGAGGTGCGGCTCGGGTTCGACAGCAGTACTATGTTCGGTTCCAATATGAACACCGACTCCCCTGGCTACTGACGATCTACCAGCAGCTGATAGGGAGCGAGGACATACAAACATCCCGCACGGCCAACCAGCTTGATGACCCTGACGAGAACGTCCCAAACACATATCGAGACCGCGTCGAAGGTTTCGAACAGTGGGGTCGACGTTTCAGAGATCGGGACAGATTGAGTTGGGATCGAGCCATCCAAAACGAAGAGTTCCGTTGGCATAGCCGGACTCAGACGTTGGACTATATCTACTACTACCGGTATTCGTGGCCGTACTGGAGACAACAGTACGAACATCGACTGGAAGGGATCATTCGGGACCTTTACCCAGTCATGAAACATATCGAACCACAATACTCGGAAGTAGGAGTAGATTTGTCCCGAAGTGAGGCGAGGGCATACCAAGACAGCCTGGACCTTGAGATCGACCAACCTTCGGGGGAACCCAGGTGGCGACAACCATCACCGTCAAGCGAGGAAGAGTTCATTAGGACCTTCGAGAGAGCTTAGACGCGTTTTTGAGACCCAGACCTATGGGTTTGTACATATCTTCACATATTACCGTCTAGCGAAGCGGAAACTTGAATTTCCCTCGGGCGACACGGCCTCGACGAATAAGCTCAGACGCGTTTTGAGACCTACGGGTTGTAAATATCTTTAGACACTTCTACCTTCGCTCCAGCGGAGTAGACACTTGCCAGGAGGCAATAAGAAAAATGTCTGCAGACGACCAAACCAAACAAACAAGCCTAGTAAGCCGACGGCACCCCTGACACTGGCATAGCGCCCGTTCATTCCAACAATGGACGAGTTTGCCTCAAGTTTCGGCTCATGTTAGATCCGAGATTTTGGGCAATCTCAGGATCTCAGATCCTTTCGAACGGAGGCAGCTGGAGCGGTGATCGAGGACGCGGAAATTGGATATTGCTCGGAAATTTGCTTCGGATCAGATGCAGATTACCCAGTAATGCCCTGGTCACAAGTGATCAGATCCGTGAAGATAGCCAAGGACAAACTAGCAGTAACTCGGAAGCCTGTCTCAGAACCAATGGCGACGGCACGAGCATGGTCAGGGTCTCAGATCCTTAGGATGAACCGACGGAGGACAGGCATATCCCTGAAGCGATACTAGTGATTTTTCTGCAGATCTAGTCGAGGGAGGCCAGATCGGGCGAAAAACAACTACCAGCCTTCAGTCGTGCCGAGGACATCCAATGGCCAGAATGGACCTGAGTCTTGTCTTTCCCGAGAGAGGGACGAGGACGCTTAGAGGTTGTGAACTGTAACAGAGCCTCTTGGTATCCCCGGGATCTTAGATCCATTGAAAGGACAAGGCAAGGGGATGGTACGCATGCGACATGTTCATATTAATACCGTTGTACGTCTATGGCAGATGGCCATAGAAAGGGGGAGGGGATAGTTCAAAACGCAAATTCAAATTTGAACTCATAAATCTCCAAACTCAAATTTGCTTTTTAAAGCGCGGAACGTACAACGCCGGGGAATGAAGGGCACAGCCCAACCGATACTTGCGAAGTCTGTATAGCTTCTTTCCGACACTGATGGTAAGAGCTATGTAGAGTTTGCAGCTCACGAGCTGACTGCGTTTACTCAATGATGTGACTCCGCGAGAGTCGGACATGCATGAGGAACCCGAGCAAGAGGTAAGCACTCAAACGGTGCTATTTACCAATCTACGCCTAGTCTTTCCCGCGTTTCCCGCGTAAGACTCGTGACGGGAATGGGGGATTGTATGCGCAGATAGGTAAATATGCGACCTTTTCTTATACCCCTATACACAGTGATGTATAGACGAACTATATCTCGTGAAGATGTAGTTCATGATATCCGTTGCCGTTTTAAATACTTCCGAGCCGGTTGACTCTTGAAAACGATGGTATTAAGTTGAGTAGCCGGCACTACTTTTTACATGGACTAATATTATCGTTAGGGGTGACACAATGGGAATGCCTTTCCGTTTCCTTTTTGTTGCTTGGCTCTAAGGATCCCCTACATTTTCTCACCATACTGGTTGTCCTCTCTTTTCACCAGAAGGAAGATTAGGTTATTCTTAGAGCGCGTTCGTTTACTTGGATTCAGACCCCGGCTTGCATTAAATATTATTTTATAACTTTAACCGACAAAAAGTCTAACATATTTACATCACTGTGTGTAATACTAACTAGTGGTATAAGAAATTTGAAGTGTCGCATATTTACCTATCTGCGCTTACATCTCATAGAGACAGTTACTCAAATTGCAGTCATAGTCTTCTTATTAAGAGTTCGTTGTATCTGCATACTACGCGACTTGATTCACGTTCGTTACAGAGTCGCCGTAGTAATACAAACTCACATGATCATACTCATATTATATATCAGTTATTAATAATAAAAATTGTTCAACCGGCTACGTTAAAAAAAAGTTCGCATATTATTAATAATATAAAAATAGCTCGGCGTCGAACTTCATTTTATAGGTCGAACTTTTTATATACTACTACGTCTAACTTTTTCTATTAGTCGATCATGGAAAAGAAGCATCACTTGAATTTCGCAAGTAATAATCATATGCCTTAACCAGGAGTTTGGCAGTTTGGTTTGGCCAGACAGGAGATCTAGAGATTTTAAATCAGACATCGGCCCTCATGAATCTACTGCCACTGGTGTCTATGCTGCGCGTCAGGCTAGTTCTGAGTAACTTTCAATTCTAACTTGATCAAGAGGGCAACCTAGTCACAGATCATGGGAAGAGCTAATGATGAAATGTGGTGAAAAGTAACTGAATCTTTGTGGATGGTAGCATCACTTATAATTGAAGCTTGAGGTGTACGTTGACGGGTTAAGGTTAGGGGGTTTACGGTAGTCGACAAACTGGCCCACAGCAGCAAAGCTTCCGAACGGCAGAATTATAAATGTCGCAGTTAGATTGTGTCGAGGGCGCGTTCGCAGCAGCATAGCAAGTGTAAGGACCGACCGCTTGAGTGTTGAGAGAAGGAGTGAGCTGATTATCAACTTCGCTGATTGGATCTTCGCAAATAAAACCCAGGCTAGCCATGATGGCTTTAATGTTGGCAGTAGTCACCTGACGTATGCCATCTAGGTTACATGGACTGCCATTTGCTGTACAAGTGAAACTGCCTACATTAGAACAAAGTCATAAATTTAAAAAGTGACAAAAACCTGCATCACAGAATCTACTCAAGAACTTGAGAAAAGCAGGGTACTTACAATTAAAGTTCGGCTCTGCCAGAAACCAACCTTCTAAACCTACAGCTGTAGTTTGCACGTATGTATGTATGCTAATATAGTATGTTTGTTGTGTCTGTGTGGGTTGGGGGGGGGGGGGGGGCTTCCCCCACATAGACACACCCGAGTACCGGTACCGTGCATCTATTCATATGCGTCGCTGTAAAATATAATTAGGGGCACGTCTATCTATCTACACATCTCTCTTACCTGGGGAACGAGAAGCCGCAGGGCCGGGGCTGCGTACATATACATGCATGCATACATGCATATATACATATAAATAAATATATCTGCGGGTTGAGGTCAAGCTAGGGGAGGGGCTGGGGCTGCGTACATGTACATGCATGCATACATACATATCAATATACCTGCTAGTAGCCGAAGGGGAAGCAACTGCACAAGGAAAGGCAAAAAAAATAGTGTTGGTCATATACATACATGTAAAATCTGTGTTTTGTGTGTGCCTAAACACCTTCGTTCAATAAATGCATGCAAAACACATGTGTCAAGTCAAAGGGAGATGGAACAATGGTGACCCAGCTTCTTGGAGTAAATTTGTGTTTGTGTCTGCAAAGCATCGTCGTGTGTATATGTCTGGGTGGTGATAGGCTGCGCACATAGACACACCCGAGTACCGGTACCATGCATCTATTCATATGCGTCGCTGTAAAATATAATTAGGGGCACGTCCATCTATCTACACATCTCTCTTACCTGGGGAACGAGAAGCCGAAGGGCTGGAGCTGCGTACATATACATGCATGCATACATGCATATATACATATAAATAAATATATCTGCGGGTTGAGGTCAAGCTAGGGGAGGGGCTGGGGCTGCGTACATGTACATGCATGCATACATACATATCAATATACCTGCTAGTAGCCGAAGGGGGAGCAGCAACTGCACAAGGAAAGGCAAAAAAAATAGTGTTGGTCATATACATACATGTAAAATCTGTGTTTTGTGTGTGCCTAAACACCTTCGTTCAATAAATGCATGCAAAACACATGTGTCAAGCTTCTTGGAGTAAATTTGTGTTTGTGTCTGCAAAGCATCGTCGTGTGTATATGTCTGGGTGGTGATAGGCTGCGAATGATGGATAAAAGAAACCGCAATATGAGCCTTCACATTGATAACTGTCGCAACATTTAGCTAATATCGAACAGGGTTCGCCCAATAGATTACACCGTACAGAAAAAGAGACAAGAGACAATTTGGAAACCACGGCATGGATGGATAAAGGAAGAAACCGCATTTTAAGCCTTGACATACAGCAAACGCCAAACAAGAGACATCGTCGCAACACGGTTGCCCAGGCTGACCACAAGCCACTACAGAGAAAGAGAAAAAGTCAATGTAAATGTGTGGGTGGTGGTAATGTGTGTCTCTCTCTGCGTGTGTGGTGGTATTTGGGGGGGGGGGGGCAAGGTGAAGCCGAAGGGAGAGCAACTGCACAATGAAAGGCAAAGCAAATAGTGTTAGTCATATACATGCATGTAAAATCTGTGTTTTGTGTGTGCCTACACACGTTCGTTCATTAAGTGCATGCAAAACACATGTGTCAAGTCAAAGGGAGATGGAACAATGTTGACCCAGCTTCTTGGAGTAAATTTGTTTGTGTCTGCAAAGCATCGTCGTGTGTATATGTCTGGGTGGTGATAGGCTGCAAATGATGGATAAAAGAAACCGCAATATGAGCCTTCACATTGATAACTGTCGCAACATTTAGCTAATATCGAACAGGGTTCGCCCAATAGATTACACCGTACAGAAAAAGAGACAAGAGACAATTTGGAAACCACGGCATGGATGGATAAAGGAAGAAACCGCATTTTTTGCTTTGACATGTAAGCAAGGGATCGAATTGGTCACAACAACCATTGGATTCCGAAGTCGGAGCGGTACAGGATTGGCCTTCTTTGCTGCAATCTACAGAAAAAGAGACAGGAGACATTGGAAACCACGGCATGGTCGGATTGCCGAACTGCATACATCGGAGAGTGGAAAATGCAGTGAAATGCGTGTAAGTAATGGTAAGCCTTAGAGGCACATACACTGTCAGCTGCCAAATGTATCACAACTCTGCAAAATCAATGTGTGTGTGTGGTGGTGGTGGTGGGGGGGGGGGGGGGGGGGGGGGGGCTCAACCATGGTCATCATCATCGCAAGAAGCGAGTCTTCTGCGTCTCACAATTTGGCTTGGGAGCATTAGCCACTCTGAATTGTTGACTGAATCTTGCACGCTTGGGCAATTCAACCACTCGGCTATGTTATCTTGTTTGCAAACTGTGAGAGTACAGGAGTCCAAAAACTGGGAAGCAAAATAGCCCATGTAGGTCATGGCAGCGGACACCTACAGGGCGGAAAAATATTATAGCAACAGGAAAACAGATATGCATAATACCAGAGAGAGAGAGAGAGAGAGAGAGAGAGAGAGAGAGCAGGATGGCCATGGCGGTTGAGGAGGCAGAGAGCAGGATGGCCGACACGCCCCCGCAGCCCGGAAGTTGCACCAACGTCCCGCCAACAGCCTTGACTACGTGCGCGCTTCCATAAACCAACAGAGCAAGCCAATAGGAAGGCACGAGTCCCATTGATGTTTCTAAGTTCGTTGTGACGACCGCGTTCGGCAGGTATTCGATGTGCTGCGGGACAAAGTTTACCACATACTCAGACGTAGTCAGTGCATTCACAGAGATAGGCTGCGAAGAAGTAAAATTTGTACTGTTATCAAGTCTGATTGTTGAAGACCCAAAGACACTGACAAGCGTGAAATTTTCGTACCCTGGAATAGGAAAGTTTTCGCATGGCAACTGCAATGTTCCGAAAGCTGCTTTTTTGCCGCATGCCATTCTCTTGTTCCGAGTAAGGACAAGCTGTGCATCTGCCAGAAGCAGACGTCGCTCTGGACATTCGTCTTCTATCAACGATATCGACAGCTTTGACGGGTTTTCAAGCCACCATAAATACGTTCCTACTTGGGAAGGGGGACAGACCTGAGAAAAGAAGATGCACGCGCAAAAATAAACAAACATGAATAAACAAAGTCAAACTTACGCTATTTTCAGAAATTAAAGTCAGGCCTTTTCCAAACTTTAA
>WBZZ01006990.1:22500-48332 GCA_019918135.1 Paulinella micropora | reverse complement strand
AATGTCTACGAAGCACATTGCCAAGACTCTGCAAGCCATTCTCAAAAATTCGCGTGGGGAATTGTTCCTTAAAATCAACGGGTCTGCAGACGTGCTGCCCTTTGATTGTGTGGAGATTCCCCACGCCGTCTTTTGCAAAGCATGATCTGGTATATGCTTGCTCACTTACTTACTTACTTATTTATTTAATGTGCAACATGCAGGGCAAAGGCGATTTGGAGGAGTTGGTCCGCGGCTTCAGCTACACCTGGAATGCACAAGGTATTATGTATGTATGTATGTATTTATAATGCATGCATCGTAGGGATCCTGCTCAAGAATAAGCCTGTGCCCTGGGACGACGGATTGGGAGAAGCTCCTCCCGCAAAAAGGCAGAAGAGACAGGAGAAGGTGAAGGAGAAGGAGAAGAAGGAGAAGCAAAAAAAGAAGGACAAAGGGAAGGAGAAGGAGAAGGAGAAGAAGAAGGAGGAGGAGAAGAAGAAGAAGGAGGAGAAGAAGAAGAAGAAGGATGAAAAGGAGAAGAAGGAGGAGGAGAAGAAGAAGAAGGAGGAGGAGGAGGAGAAGAAGAAGAAGAAGGAGGAGGAGGAGAAGAAGAAGAAGAAGGAGGAGGAGCAGAAGAAGAAGAAGAAGAAGAAGGAGGAGAAGAAGAGAAGAAGAAGAAGAGGGAGAAGGAGGAGGAGGAGGAGGAGAAGAAGAAGAAGAAGGAGGAGGAGGAGAAGGAGAAGAAGGAGGAGGAGAAGAAGAAGAAGGAGGAGGAGGAGGAGAAGGAGGAGGAGAAGAAGAAGAAGAAGAAGGAGGAGGAGGAGAAGAAGAAGAAGGAGGAGGAGGAGAAGAAGAAGAAGGAGGAGGAGGAGAAGAAGAAGAAGAGGAGGAGAAGAAGAAGAAGGAGGAGGAGGAGAGGAAGAAGAAGAAGGAGGAGGAGGAGGAGAGGAAGAAGAAGGAGGAAGAGGAGAGGAAGAAGGAGGAGGAAGAGAGGAAGAAGATGGAGGAGGAGGAGAGGAAGAAGAAGGAAGAGGAGGATGACCAGCTGAGTGGGTTTCCCCTCTGGATTCGGGGAAGGTTCGCGTGTGGGCCCACAAAGGAATTTTCACATTCCTATCCGGATTAGATTATCAAGACTGGTATTATTATTATTATTGTTATTATTATTATTATTATTATTATTATTATTATTATTATTATTATTATTATTATTATCATTATTATTATATTATTATTATTATTATTATTATTATTATTATTATTATTATTATTATTACTGGATACTGTAGCATAGTTTACAGAAAGGAGTTAGTTACTAGCTTTAGTATAGTTAGCTAGTGTGTGTGGCCTTCTATCAGTGAGCCTTTCCCTGTCTTTTTTTTTCGAGTATAATCCCTCTAACGGGAAGCGCTGTCATTTTTTTTTAATTTCATACTGTTATTATTATTATTATTATTATTATTATTATTATTATTATTATTATTATTATTATTATTATTATTATTATTTTATTATTATTATTATTATTATTATTATTATTATTATTATTATTATTATATTATTATGTGGCACCGCGATAGCCCAGTGGTTAAGGTCTACCATCTGGGACCTGTCGCCAGTTCGATTCCCGTCGGTGCCAGTATTTTCAAAGGATATTTTCTTTGAAAGTATTGGTCTGTCTGGAAGGCTTGGAGCTGCCTTGCGGGGATGTCAGTAGAGCCTATAGTCAAATCTTCGTACTCCCCTCGCGGGTGAGACGATGGAGGCACATGTGCAGAAATGCATTCGCCATTGACTGAGAAGCACTATTATTATTATTATTATTATTATTATTATTATTATTATTATTATTATTATTATTATTATTATTATTATTATTATGGACACCGTGATAGCCCAGTGGTCAAGTTCTACCATCTGGGCCCTGTCGCCAGTTCGATTCCCGTCGGTGCCACCAGTATTTTCATTGAACATACCGGTCCGTCTGGAAGTGTTGGAACTGCCCTTGCGGGGGTGTCATTAGAGCCTATCGTCAATTCTTCGTACTCTCCTCACGGGTGAGACGATGGAGGCGCATGTGCAGATTTGCATCAGCCATTGACAGAGAAGCACTATTATTATTATTATTATTATTATTATTATTATTATTATTATTATTATTATTATTATTATTATTATTATTATTATTATTATTATTATTATTTATTATTATTACTTTTTCTCTGTTCCTCTTTATTATTTATTATTATTATTATTATTATTATTATTATTATTATTATTATTATTCAGCCCAATGGCCTTAAGGCGTTAAACTGTGACGCTAACTCATAACCCTTTGGTGGTAGATGCTGGGGAGGAGGGTCGTTGCGCGCGTAAAAGATCTTAAACTCCGCATATGCTGGTTGATAGCCCAGGACCCAGCAGACACCAGATTGTTATGGGTGGGGTTTTGAGGCAGCTCTAGCAACCGCGCTTGGTGTATGCACTTGCACATTCGGTGACGTCTTGCAAGAGGTTGCTGGGACTGCGGAATAACCTCGGCTTAGTGCAGTCTTGCCCTCAGGAGCTCCATCGGTGGCCCCGATCATCAGGCGAGAGACTGACACGGGGGGGTGGAGGACCTCGAAAAAGGGTATTGGAGGCTTATGTCCGTTGAGGATATGCCATTAGCTGCATCAGTACGCCTCAGATATAGTATTATTATTATTATTATTATTATTATTATTATTATTATTATTATTATTATTATTATTATTATTATTATTCAGCCCAATGGCCTCAAGGCGTTAAACTGTGACGCCAACTCATAACCCTTTGGTGGTAGATGCTGGGGAGGAGGGTTGTTGCGCGCGTAAAAGATCTTAAACTCCGCATATGCTGGTTGATAGCCCAGGACCCAGCAGACACCAGATTGTTATGGGTGGGGTTTCGAGGCAGCTCTAGCAACCGCGCTTGGTGTATGCACTTGCACATTCGGTGACGTCTTGCAAGAGGTTGCTGGGACTGCGGAATAACCTCGGCTTAGTGCAGTCTTGCCCTCAGGAGCTCCATCGGTGGCCCCGATCATCAGGCGAGAGACTGACACGGGGGGGTGGAGGACCTCGAAAAAGGGTATTGGAGGCTTATGTCCGTTGAGGATATGCCATTAGCTGCATCAGTACGCCTCAGATATAGTATTATTATTATTATTTAGGGAGTACATAGGCCATCGGTCCCTTTCCATGGGCTGATTGGTATAAAGCTCCTAGATTAATGTTCTATGCCGTCACTTCCTTTATTCCACCGATTGGTGTGGAGACTTTCCTTATGGAATGGAGGACTGGATGCACATGGCCTTTTGGCTCAGCAATTGGCAGACGATACATATTATTATTATTATTATTATTATTATTATTATTATTATTATTATTATTATATTGTTATTATTATTATTCGATAGCATAGTTTAGAGAGGGGAGTATAGATACTTAGCTTTAGTATAGTTAGCTAGTGTGTGTGGCCTTCTATCAGTTATCAGTGAGCCTTTCCCTGTTTTTTTTTTTCGAGTATATTTCTTCTAACGGGAAGCGCTGTCATTTTTTTTTAATTTAAACTCTCTTTTTATTATTATTATTATTATTCCTCTTTTGCTGCTGCTTTAATTAGCTTGCTCTTTAAGTTCACATCCGAGGACAACAAACGTCGGGAGGGGGCGCTCGCGCTCGACGTTGCACTTACAAAGTACAACAATTTCGAACTGAAGGCGTCCACGCAAGTGGAGACATGTGAGGGTGAAACTTCACCTTGTGCTCCCGGGTCTTTTTCCCTATAAGTATGAAAGATGTTTTATAAACTGATTGTTTATTTTTTATTTGCAGGCTCTTCATTGTCTTTCCCATTGGTTGGCGCAAGAAGACTCCTGCGCAAGTCAATCGAGGTACTGTATGTTTTTCAAAATTCACAAGCTGCACATATTTTTTATACTTGGATGTTGCAGGATCGAAGCGCTTCATTTTTGCTGCGCGCGAGGTCGACACTGACGGCGATGGCAAGGCTGACGAAATCCAATATCAGCTCATGGGTTTTTTTGGTTTTAACCTTAAACACTCTTGCATGCTTGATCCGTCGCCGATGGACTTCGAGAAGCAGGTGAAGCCCGCGTGGCTCCTCTACGTCGGTAACCCCACGAACCCGCCTATGATTTGCAACTGGCGGAAGCGGGAGCTTTTGCTTCTGTACGAAGCAAACAAGGTCATTTCTTCTTCTTCTTCTTCTTCTTCTTCTTCTTCTTCCTCTTCTTCTTCCATTTTTCTTTTTCTTCTTCATATACATGTTATTATTCTTTTTCTCCACCAGCTCCATCTTTTTTTTTTTTTTTTTTTTTTTTTTTTTTTGTTTTTGTTTTTGTTTTTTTTGGCATCTTCCTTTTCTTTATTTTGCATATTTACTGCATGCTCGCCTGAAACGTTAGAAGAAGAATCAAAAAAAGGGCCCGACTGAGCCTCGCTTTTCGGGCAGGCCAAAAAAACTGAGATTCGGTAGCAACATTGTATGTAATGAAAAATGAAGGATGTATGTAATATTGTTTGGTTCTTTGTGCAGAATCCATCGACGTCGACGATGTTCCAGACGTTCCAGACGTCCCTGAAGAAGAAGAGACCCCTGAGCCTCCTATGCCTAAGGGGTCCAGCAAGAAAAAGCCAGGTACTAGCAAATTTCATCTTTTTTTGTGTGCTTTTTTTTCAGTGTTTCTAATTTCTGACGTGACTAGGCAAGCCGAAGTCCAAAAAGCCCGCGGTCGACGCTGATGAAGTGGACATGTCGTTGGAGGTATAATCTTTCCTACTCCTTCTTCTTCTTTTTCTTTTTTTTTGTGAGGGGGGGGCCCCCGGGGGGGGGGGGTCAAAAGGTCTCTTTGGGCGCCGCAGCATATAGTTTAGAGAGGGGAGTATAGCTACTAGCTTTAGTATGGCTAGCTAGTGTGTGTGGCATTCTATCAGTGAGCCTTTCCCTGTCTTTTTTTTTCCGAGTATAATCTCTCTAACGGGAAGCGCTGACATTTTTTTTTCAAACTTTATTATTATTATTATTATTATTATTATTATTATTATTATTATTATTATTATTATTATTATTATTATTATTATTATTATTATTATTATTATTATTTAGGGAGTACATAGGCCATCGGTCCCTTTCCATGGGCTGATTGGTATAAAGCTCCTAGAGTGATGTTCTATGCCGTCACTTCCTTTATTCCACCGATTGGTGTGGAGACTTTCCTTATGGAATGGAGGACTGGATGCACATGGCCTTTTGTCTCAGCAATTGGCAGGAGATATACTATTATTATTATTATTATTATTATTATTATTATTATTATTATTATTATTATTATTCTTTGTTGTTGTTGTTGTCGTTGCTGTTGGTTTGTTCTGCCACTGCCTTGTTCGCAAGAAATGAACGACTTCTTTCAAAACAACGGCGACCGGTATTGTATTCAGGGTAGTTCGTCCGCCGGCGTGTCGAAAGAAGTCGTTCAGGATCTTGTGAACAAGGCAATGTCAGAACAAGCCGCATCCATTAAGGAAATGCTAGCAGAAGAAAGAAAGTTGAGAGAGGAGGAAAGGAAGAAAAAAGAAGCGCAAGATCGGAAGGAAAAAGAGGCGCAAGAGAAGCGACAACGGGAAGAGGAGAGAAGAAAGAGGAAGAATTCGAAGAAGGAGAAGGAGGAGGAGGAGGAGGAGGAGGAGGAAAGCTCAGAAGAAGAGAACGAGAGAGTGAAGAAGAAGATGAAGAAGAATAACAAGAACAAGAAAAACTATGATGATAATGATAACAACAACAACAACATCAGCAACAACAACAGCAACAACAACAACAACAACAACAAAAATAGTAAGAGCGAGAGAGAAAGCTTGCTGGAGGATCTCATCGCGCGGATGGCAGCTGGCGCTCTGTCTGCTGGTAACTCACCTTCCACCCCCAACGCGGCACCGGTCTCACCGCTCCCAGCTCACCTAACGCATGGGAGTTTGTTTTAGCATCGCTTGCGCTGACTCGGCGCTAACTTCAAATGCACGCACCAGGTAGTTTGCATAGCTTTCACTTTTCTCCTTCATCTGAAAGATGTTTGAATTTGTTTTGTGTTTTTTTTCTTTGTAGTAGTGTAGTATTAATCGTAATTTTTTGCACTGGCAGGTTTGTTATGGTCGAAAGCGTGATTAAGAACGTTTGTCGCGTGCAAGAGTTAAACAAACTTCTAATTTAGTTAGTATGATATTACGGAGTTAGATTTATTATTTTTTTTAGTAATTAAAGAAATTTTGTTGTAGAATCTATGTATTTTGCGTGGCGACATCGCACTTCTCTTCCTCCCCCGTTCCCCCCTCCCCCCTCCCCCCCCCCCGGGGGAATTTATTGTAGGTAAAAGCAATGTTTATTATCATAATAAAGTAAAATGCTTAATGTAAACAAAGATAAACAAACTTAAAAGCAAATTCTGCATGTTGGGCATTGTTATCATCATAGATTCATAGTAGCCGGGACTATGAAAAAGGAGAAAGATTACCGTGTCGGACCGGTTCCTGCCCACCTCTGAAGATGAAGTTAAAGTGTATTACAATTAATAAAAACATGTTTTAATATTATTTTTATATGTTCTGCAATCAGTGAATTGATTTCCTTTCATTTCCACACGTTTTCAAAAAAGTCCATATACTTCATGGAAAATTTCGGAAAAAGGGATACCCCCAAGATTGTCGAATGTTTAGTTCTTGAATCCGTTGGACCACGGAGGCTTGCGAGGCTTTGAAACACGAAACAATCAATAAAGATGTTGGTTTATCGTTGGCGATTGAATTTTCAAAACAAAGCGATAAATTTACGGGTGATGACGACATTATTGAAATGTGGAATGCTGGAACAAAGGGATTATTAAAATACGGCTCATTGTTATACTGGGCTAAAGAAAATGGATATGAACATAAGAGGCAATCATATAAAGGTTGATTATCTTGAAAAACTAATTAAGAAAGCCAAAGAAGCCGAACCCGTGGCCGAACATGTAGCCGTGGCCGTTGAACCTGTAGCCGTAGCCAAACCCGAACCCGAACCCGAACCCGTAGCAACTAACAATGGCAATTATGACCGCAAAAAATCAAAAGCCTTTATGGATGGTAATGACGATGATTATGCGGAATTTATCTACGCGAAATATAAAAATAGGTTTATCTGCTTCAATAATGCGGTGTATGAGTTTCCACCGAATGCGCACTTATGGGACGCGGGAGACGATGATATATTTCATAACTTTCTGGGGTCAATCGTATTTAATGAAATGATGATATTTACCGATGCTCTCATTAGTGTTGCGATTAAAGAAAAACAACAAGAGACCGACGAGGGAAAAATAAAGCAACGTGATGAAAACATTAAAATATATAAGAAAAAGCAAAAGCAAATGATAATTAAATTAAGGAACCATAGCCCGCGTGGCGGTATTGTGAAATGCTTAAAAGCGAAATATGCGGTAAAAAAAAATCCATTTGATATTACTTCAAATTTGGTGGGATTTAATAATGGTGTGTATGACCTTGTAAAAGGTGAATTCCGCAATGGTAAGCCCGATGATTATGTTTGTATGAGTGTGGGTTATAATTACAAACCGCCGAACGATGAAGCAATTACCAATCTGCGAGATTTTCTGAAAAAAGTTATGCCTTATGACGATGTGCGCGAATATCTACTTCAAGCGATGGCGACGGGGCTATATGGGCAACAACTCCAATATTTCTTTATTCTGACGGGGTCTGGCGGTAATGGTAAGGATACTTTAATGACGAAATTATATCGTGGGATGTTGGGCGAATATTACATTAATGCTCATATCAACATTATAACAAAAGAAGCAAAAGAAAGCGATTTGAACCAAGGCTTGGCGAATTTACACAACAAACGGGCGTGTGTATTTGTTGAACCGAGTGCGAAGAAAAATCTGATAGGGTCTTCAATTAAAACTCTGACGGGGACTGACACTATTGTGGCCCGCGGATTGTATGAAAAAAACACGGAAAAAAGGAATGTGGGCACATTGTTTATGTTAGCGAATGACATTCCATTAATTGACCATCTAGACGGCGGATGTGTCCGAAGGTTGCGTGTAATTCCATTTCCGACATTGTTTAAATCAAAAGCAGAAATGACTAAATTGACGGATTTGACCAATATATACGAGGCTAATCCATATTATGAAACTATTGAATTGATTAACGATTATAAATGATCATTGTTTCATATTTTGACGAAATCGTTTAATAACTTTGTTGAACAAGGCTATAACTTAATTGAGACCCCCGAAATAGTGTTAAAGGCTTCTTCATACTACTTAAGAAACTGCGACGACTTTATGATGTGGTTTCATGAGTTGTATGAAAAAGCGGGAGACAAAGAATTCATACAAATTCAAGACGTGTGCGCGGAATTTAAACTGGGCGACTTATACGATAATATGTCTAAACGAGACAGACGAATTCATAATAATAAATTTGTTGCGGACAAAATCAAAAATCACCCCGATTTAAGGGGCTATTGTAAGGAAAAATACCAACCGCTTATTGACGGCCGACAACGATTATTTAGGAATGTTATTATGGGGTATAAAAAGAAACCATGCAACCAAAACAACGATTTATAAAATAAGTTAATACAGCCCCGCGAGTTAAGGGTATATGATTTTTTATAGATACATATTTTTTATGATTAATACGAAGGCTTATTTTATGTTAATAAGGCTTAAAGTGGCGGGCAGGATTTGAACTTATAAGGTCAATTTTTGCCCGATTTTTTTTATAATTTCCAATTGAAATCCATTTTTTATATGGATTTTATAATTTTTTTTGGGCAGGATTTGACTTATTAAGGTCATTTTTTGCCCGCCCTTTTTTGGCTTCTTTTTTATGTTTTGTTGCTTCCTTTTTGTTTGGTGGTTTGTCATTCATATATCTTTTTTTCTTATTCCTTCAATCCGTTGGGGGGTTATAACTTTTTTTTTTTTATCATTCCTTCTTGTTTCACATGGATATTATATATTTTTTCTCTCTCTTTCAAAAAAAGAAAAAAGAATACAATTAACCGAAGGATAATAACATATACACCACCGCGTCCCGACTGCCCCGATAAATGACCGACATTATCAAACGACTGCCGACCGAACTACGGGATTACATAGAGAGTTTTATATACGGGGATATCGTGTATCATAACTCCGATTTATGCGATTGTTGTGGTTTATCGTTTGCTTTCTTCATTAACGAACCGATTTATCGTATATGTGATACGGGGCTAATGTATGAAACCGCGATATTTTGCTCTAAGAAATGTTTAAATGCTTTTGTTATTGAAGACCCTTAGTTATACAATGTCTTTTATTGACAATCTTGGCCAATTGGTATATTTGATGAATATCGTTAATACGCGACGACTTCACGAACATAAGGGTTTAATCCCGTGTCAAACGATTGACACACTTTATAAATATTTAAACCGCTATCATAAACCAATAATTGATGAATTATTGTATAAAAAAAGTATTGATAGATTAAAACAAATGGCCTTACAAATTGAACATACATTTGATAATCGAATGTGATAATTACGAATGACTTGTTTGAAAAAAAAACAATACATAATTATAAGGGATGTTTAATTGTCGCGTATGTGATGCCGTCTTTAAATCTAAAATTGATTTGGTAATCCACACAGCCCGCACACACACCACACACGACACATTAAAATTTTTGAAGGCGTTGAACGAATGCTTAAACGGCCTTTTAACAACACCAACAACCACAGAAGAAACATTTCAAAATATTTCTCAAATCAAGAACTATCTAACAGCAACAACCCCCGACACATACACACAATTAATCAAAATAAAAGACAATCTTCAACGATTGCCAACGAATGAAAAATCTAAAGCAATGATTGAAGAATATGAAAATGTCTGATATTCCTACATGTCCAACATAAAGCCCGCTATTGACGGGATAATTACGAGTGCCACCACGACCGCAAAATAAATTATAATAAATTTGTTAGACGGGACCAAGGAAACAGCCCCTACAACTATTTTTTTTTCGTTAGTCCAGACCGATACACCAATTAAGGGCCGAAACCCGCGCAACCAATTTTGGACAAAGGTGATCACTTTTGTCCTTTTGTCCAAAGCAAAAAGAAGACCAGCCACCATGAGCGACAGCCGTAGTATTGTTTCAAGAAGTGCCCCAGAGACGGATGCCGAAGTTGAAAGGCGCATTAAGCGACGAAAAAAATTAAGCAATAATGTTGATGAAATAAGGGCCTCACTTGACAAGACCGAGGGGGAAATTAAAGCCTTGTCTCACCGAATTATTTCTTTGAAGAAAGCGAGAACGAAGAAAGAGCAAGAGGTTAAAGCCCTACGGCAGAAATTGAGAGAGGCAAAAGAAATTACAGAGGATATTGATTTCGTTAGAATTTTGGAACTCAAGCAGGAGCAAATTACGACGGAGACCAAAAAGTTTAAGCAGTGGATACAGCAGGGGGGGCACAGGAAAATAGCGGGCTTCAACGAGCAACAATATAAACGGGTTTATCAACTTATTACGAGTGGCGTATTATTTGACGATGCTTTAAACAGAGTTGCCCAAGCAATTCCTCCCAGCAATCCCCTACCCACACTAATGGAGGTCTCCGCGTCTTCGTTGGCCGTCTAATGTGTGTTTTTCAACACACTAAAATATTTATGTGTTTTTCAACACACCAAAAAATTTAATTGAATTTTTAAAAGTTTTAATCAGAAAAAAGAAACAGAAAAAAGAAACAAAACAAAAAACAAAAAAACCCATTATTCAAAGAGATTTAGTCCCTTGGACAAATGTCAATAGCAACCTATTGACCGATTTTATTCAATGCCTTTCTTTTTTTTCAATCGGCTACTCCGTCTTATTGGTTGGCTTACCCCGTTTTCGTCTATGAGTTTATAACCCGCTTTCTTTTTCTCAGTTTGCTTTGCTTCGGGTTGCTTTGCTTCGTGTTGCTTTGCTTCGTGTTGCTTTGTTTCCTCCGTCGTGGTTTCCTTTTTACTCATTACAAACTCATTTACAATAACAGCCCCAATTCCGCTTATTTTTCTAAGTGTTGTATTAGTTATTTTTCCGCCGTAGTCATTCCAAATTTTATTTAATAACTCAAACTTATCCTCACGGCTTGCTTTTTTCCCCAAGGGTTTATATTTGCCGTCGTCGTCCTCGTTTTCGCTTTCATTTTCGGCCCCTTTGACATTTAGACATAAGTCAATTTTTCGCCTCAATTCTTCCAACTCGGTTTTTATTCCTTCTTCCATCATTTCACGGGGGTCCGCAACATTCACCCATGAATAAGAAAAACTCGTAAGCATATCACCATGTCCCAACACATTGGAAACCCATGTATTGAAATTTGTTGTTTTTGGATTTGCAAAATTCGTATATGACAAACTCGCATATAATTTTCTTAACATTGAAGACCTTTGTTTATAGTCTGCCAACCAAGGAAACACTTTAATTATTCGTTTGTTTAGTTCATTGTTTTTGTCTTTCGCTAGTTGTCCGTCGTCGTTGATTATTATTGCTTTCTTTTTCTTGAAGTGGTTCCTTATTGAATTTACTTGTTCAATAACAAAAGAAGGAGTAAATAAAACAACGGGCCTCTCGGTCCAATTCTTTTTTTGCCCCTCTCTCTTTTTTGCTAAGTTATCCACTCTCAGCCAACTTGGTTTGTCGGGTATTAATTCATAAGTGTTTTTATCAAATATCTCAACGGGTCGGGCCCCTATTGCTAACATTAAAGCCAATAGTTTCATATAAGGGTCATTGCTCAAAATCATTTCATTCATTTTCGCCATTACCTCCCTTACATCTATCTGTATTTTTTGTTCGTTTTTTGCTTTGACATCTTTTTTATACCCCTCAACAATTTCAATTCGCTCATCTTCATTGATATTAAAATATTTGTCTAATTTAGACATCTCATAAACCTTCTTGCTTTGATTTGGTTTTATTGCTTTTGTTCTCACTTCGCTTAATCTCTGCCTCCTTGAAGTTGTATTCGGATAAATAATAGCATACTTTGAATAAATGATTGGCATCGCTTTTAATAATTCGTCCTCTGTTGTCGTTTTACTAAACAATAACAAAATAGCATTATGAAAGGCCTTTGACGGCTTCGCATCGCTTGTAAAAAAGTTTGATACGACATCATATATTTTTTGCTCTGTGTCTGCCACATTTAACTGCTTGATAAATTTTCTGTCGTTTTCGTTCCACATAATTCCCCGTGGTTGCTTTGTTCGTGTCCCGTGTTCTTCCGCGTCCCGTGTTCTTCCGCGTCCCGTGTTCGCAAGTTGTATATTAAACAAGTCTATATTTTTTCTCAATATGAAAAAAATATTTAATTATTGGCTTTTTCTTTTTATTTCTTATGTTCTTTTTATGATCATTTATGTCTAATAGACAGGTCCATCTCGTATATCATAAAATAAGCCTTAGAAACATATAAAACGCACACATGAAGACATAAAACACACCTATGTTTCACAAAAACACACCTTCGTTTTGACAAAAATACGACAAACTAAGCACACTAAGAGAGATTTGGTCAAAATGACGACAATTTCATATTTAAACGAAGTTTAATGAAATAAAAATATGAAATTGTCGTCATTTTGACCAAATCTCTCTTAGTGTGCTTAGTTTGTCGTATTTTTGTCAAAACGAAGGTGTGTTTTTGTGAAACATAGGTGTGTTTTATGTCTTCATGTGTGTGTTTTATATGTTTCTAAGGCTTATTTTATGATATACGAGATGGACCTGTCTATTAGACATAAATATATATATATATAGTTTACAAGTAACAGTCTCCTGGAGAGCTATATATATATTATATATATATATATATATATATGTATATAATTTGCCAAACATGGCTCATTTGAAAAAAGTATTTTTCGTGACGACCATGATACTTATGGAAGCATGCATTTGCCGAGAAAGAAGCACTACAATTTGATAATTATCACTCTCCGAGTCATAGCATTCATGTATGGGAAAAGATTTTCTTTGGTTGTATGCACACGAAAGTACAGATTTATGTGATCGTATGGTTATCGTCGGTTGAGTATTCTATCGTTGTCTGCAGGGATGATTTACGACTACAATTGCAACAACAAGTACAACTGCCAGGCCCCGTTGGTGGACAGACCCTTCCCTGATATGATTGTTTGTGATGAGACTGGATGCACGGACGAGAAGTGCTGCAACCTGTTCTGCGACACATTTGTGTGCAACGCCTCGATCCAGGACCCCAAGCAACCGGCCAGCGACATTGAGTGCCCCTTGAGCGGCTGCAACGCGACAGTTTGCTGTGTACGCAAGACGTGTACTTCCTCTAATTACAGGTGCCGGAACCAACTTAATGCTGAAATCAATTCCAGCATCGATCACTTGTGACTTCGCGACTGGCTGCAACGATGCTACGTGCTGCGAGCCGAAGACGTGTGCTGACGATCCTTACCCGTGCAACCAAATTATTCACAGAAACGTGAGCGCTCCGAACATGGTTACATGCGCCACGACTGGCCAGGGCTGTACTGAAGCCAAGTGTTGCAGAGCACAGACCTGCCAGGATTCAGGCTTATCCGGTGGGCAATACGGCTGCTTGAACTCCAACTTGAAGCCGAGAGTCAGCTCAGTAGGGATCACTTGTGACTTCATGACTGGCTGCAACGATGCTACGTGCTGCGAGCCGAAGACGTGTGCTTACACTCCTTACCAGTGCAACCAAACTATTCACCGACCCGTGGACAATCCGAGCATGGTTACCTGCGCCACGACTCCCCCGCCCGCAATGGGCTGTACCGAAGCAAAGTGCTGCAAAGCGCAGACCTGCCAGGACTCAGGCTCACCCGGTATGCCATACAACTGCTCGAACACCAACTTGAAACCGAGACCAAACCTAACAGATATCACTTGCCTCTTTGCTGGTTGCAACGATGCTACTTGCTGCGAGCCGAAGACGTGTGCTGACAAACCTTACCAGTGCAACCTAAATATACACCGACCCGTGGACACTCCGAGTATGGTTACCTGCGACACGACTGGCCATGGCTGTCCTGAAAACAAATGCTGCAAAGCACAGACCTGCCAGGACTCAGGCTCACCCGGTATGCCATGCAACTGCTCGAACACCAACTTGAAACCGAGACCAAACCTAACAGATATCACTTGCCTCTTTGCTGGTTGCAATGATGCTACGTGCTGCGAGCCGAAGACGTGTGCTGCTTATGCGTGCACTTCTCCCGGCAATAAACTCCGAGCAAATCAAGATATGATTACCTGCGCAAATACGGGCTGCACCGAAGACAAATGCTGTGAAGCAGCAACGTGTGCAGACAAGAACTTCACCTGCCCCTGTAAAAACCAAACCAGAATCGACTCTGCGATCTGTGATGCCACGGGATGTACCGTCGCCACCTGCTGTGCAAGTATCTATTTCATTTTATCCTTTCACTCCAATGATATATATATATATATTATATATATGTATATATATACATATATATATGTATATATATACATATGTGTGTGTATAACATAACATAAAATAATGGAGACTTTCCTGCATGCTTTTGAATGTGTGTGTGTGTGTGGGGATCTGACGTGATTTCATTATATGCATGTACTGCGCGTGTCGTGTGCGTATTGTTACAGGAATAACTTGGTCCCAAAAGTACACTCTGCTGGTCCTCGACAAAAGATCGGGACGTTTGGCTCAAGTCGCTATAGATGCCTTCCCCGGTAGGGGCTACACAGAAGCACTCAGCCTCCTAGTCGTGCTTTGATATCCTCTTGAAGGTTTTGCGTGTTGCTTTAATTTGTTGTGGATGTTGACAGTGGGTCCCTGTTCGATTACTCCGCTTTACCCTACGGGGGTGGTACGTATTTTTGTGGGAATTGCTGAATCATTCTGGCTGAATCCTCAAAAGACATATAATGCGAATGGGTTGGCTTGCTCCAGGTGGGCACTAGCAACTTGAATGGATTGGCGTATGACAGGTCTGATATCTTGTGCTCAAACGATTCATACTTGGACCCGACGCCTCAAACCATTTCGTGATGCACTGCCACAGCATGCACTTGGGACGTCACAAGGAGGGAAAAGCCCGGGATCAACAGTGTTTATGCACCTGTTGTTATAGTTGCACGCAGACTGCTTACTATGTGAACGGCGCGATGCTTTTCAAATACACTATCGGCGGCAACGCTGCTGCTACGGTCGCATATTCGCACACACTCGCAATAAATATCAATTCTGCTTCACTCTATCTAATATGTTATGATGTCAGAGTGGTTCGTTTGAGCGATTTTTTTTCTGCCTTGTGTTTCATTCAACCTCTTTGTTGTGCATGGTGTTCTAGCAACTTAAAAACTTGAACAACATGCCCGCAGCTGTTAGCATTGGAGGTGCCACCTTCATTCTTTGTCCCTCTGTACTAAGTAGCACCTTGTTGCGTCTATATATATGTATATATTGCCCGTGTGTTATATTGTTGATTGCTGTCATCGTACATATGATTTTCTAAAAACTCAATAGGAATGCAAACGCCAAACGTCATTACTGACCCTGCATCTCTAAAATTTCGTACTATGTCTTGGATCTGCTGCGCCTGTCAGATCCTCCAGTTGGCGGGTTTTATGTCTACGGGTTGAGTACACTTTCCACAGACCTTTTTTACTACAATGTGGCCAATGGTTCCACCGGCGTAAAAATTTTAGAGGAACAACTCAATTTAACCTCGGCGGTGAACTAGCATATAATGAAATCAAAAAGATATTGTGGGTTGCGGGGACTACTGGTGGCACCTCATTTTTGGCGAAACACGGCGTTTCGGGTTTCCCGAGTAGCAACAATTGCATGAAAATCGCCGATGTTGGTAGTAGCGGTCTCGGCAGTGCGGGGTAAGTGATCCCCTTCCCTTTTCGTTACTTTTAAAATGAACGAACATCGCATACTATCTGGTTTGTATGAAAATTCTACAGCTTAGTTTGCGTGTCTTCTGTAGGCAGATAGGTTTCGCAACTCCTTCACACTCTGCGCCGTCGGTTGTATTCAACGGCTTATTTGATTCAAACGTTGTGTAAGTTCACTATCATATCTGTGCGTGTGTGTGGTACTAATAATGCAGCTGATTCGGTTTTCTTATATATATTTATATATATATACATATATGTATATATATATACATATATATATATACATATATATATAATTTTGTTGTCACAATGATGCTTGCTCAGCTGACGTGGTGCCCTGTGTGTTTAAATTTGATAGGTCCCGAGTAAATCCTGTTACTGGAGCTACGGTCAGCGTATGTACGGGTCTCCAAATCGGGGGAAACACTATACAAATAATGGATCTCTCAAATGCACCGTGCTGAAGTTAACAAAGGTACCTGTGTTGTCTTGCAACTTTGTCCTTGTAAGGATGAGAAGCGATTTTGTGATAACGCGATAGATAGATAGGATGCATCGCTATTCCCGCATGACTGAAGTTGATTTTCGAAAATGCAAGACCTTTTGAAGCCCGCGCATGCACCATCCACAGGAAATTTCTTTTACTGCCAACCAGCAAGCAAAGGAAGCCAATCTTATTCTGTCGTTTTCTCAACCGATCTTGAGCGTAACTGTGATTTTGAACGCCTCTTTCAACAGCTCAAGACCCGGCCTTTTTTAAGGACATGTTCAGCAAAGTTGTATCTTGCCTTTAGATCCCCCTGGTGGGGATCATGTTAAGCTTGAGTGCTTGTGTAAATTTGTACGTCCACGGTAGGGGTCAGGGTGGTACGCTGATTCCAGTTTTTAGTTTGCTGTTGTTCGGTTCTTGCTAAGTTATGTATTCACTCGCGGTTCTCTGATGGTCTTAGGGCAGTACGGTGATCTGGCGGACGATGGACTCCCGTGCTGCGACATGCTGCGCCATCCATACAACACAAACTGTACGAGAGTGGGTCGCAGGATCGACAATTTATGCAAAAATATACGTGCATGTGCCAGCCACGTTTGGATTTAATCTGTGCCAGGATACCGCGTGCTTGACATTGTGACTGGGACCTTGCGAATGTTGGCTTTCAATTCGTTAATGGGCAGTGATCATTAGTCGTGATACCCCTTATCACTTCTAAATGATTACTGTAAAAGTGGATAATAATAATTACTTCTGTTTTAATCATCACTGCGAAAGTGCGATACTCAAGCTGTGATTATTGATTCAAGTAGTCGCCCCTAATAATCACTACCCAATTCCACTATCGCTTTACTGATTAACCATACTGTTCATATTTATGATGCACAAAGGGAGGAGTATTACCGATCATATATGTTACCATATTTATCGATTATATATTTTGTTGTGACATCATATTTATTACACATCACCAGTCCGGCCCGCACCATTCATCATTGCGCATTCCGGACACTAGTCAATATGGTCAATATTATTAATCCTTGACCCGGCAATCCACATTTGTGGTTTAAAAACATTTGTGGATCTTGGTGATTGTTCAAGTTTTTAAGCCCCAAATGTGGCAATGTTAGCAGTACTTTGTTTGTATTAAATACTTCTGTTATATTTAAGCGAACTATGAAAAAAAACAGGTCAGTGATAACGTCAGAGGTCATTTTAATCAACCAATAATTGGCTGGAGTGACGAAGGTGTTACGTGTGCCACGCGAAACAATCACCGGTACGGCAAAGAAAGAAGCGGCAATTGGAGCAGTAAGCACCGGTACGCTTCCTGACCCCGTTGAGAATGCACACTACCGGCGCATTGAACAGCATTTTGTAGGCGCAGATAGGTAAATATTATATGTGCTACTTTAAGATACCCCTGTATCAATACAGACACAGTAAGAGGCCCACGGTCGTTAATATTCAAATAATAACCCTCTTAACCGGGTAACTATAATATTACTAGAAGTGACCGTTACACTTTTGAGACAGGAATATATTATCGTTAGGCAGGACAACGGGAATTGGCTGCCACTGGTGTTTGCCTTGGTTCTTTTTAGCTTCGGTCGGAGTCCGCTAGTGCTCGGGGCCCATATGAAGTTTCCACCATCTCAAGTTTGATCCTTACTACTTTATCATAGTATAAGCTCAGAAGATTGGGTTACTGGCGAGTTGTTTGCATTGGTTGAGTAAAGGGATAGGCATCATTAAATATATTCTTTTAGACAGAATAGGCAAAAGTGGAGTCCCCTTAAGAAGTTGAACCGTGTAGAGGGTATTAGAAGCCGGTTTAACGTCTCCCAGGCGTCCCCAGTAAATTATTTAACTAACCAGCTCCAAACGTCCCGGCCTGGCTTTAATAGGTTATTCAATCAATACAGACAAAAGCCCGCCAAACAAACGAAACAGTTGATGCAGGTCACTAGTCATAAAATAAAATGTATCCATCGTGTATATTGGCATTTGTGCCACCAATGCCACCCACACCAGTAAATATCCCTTTTCCATACTGCTAACTATTAATATTAACTAACGTATATACCGGTTGTATTAATCCCATCACCTAATTCACTTCCCAAGCTCCCCCTTGATGGCATGAATACCAACTCTCAAAACACAAAAGGTCCTATCATGCGCCTCACAGATCACTGTTGCGCAATCCTCTCGATCAACTTCGAGTACTTTGGTCCCCGCTGCCGCTTAGTGTTGATATCACCATAGTTGTCTGCGGAACCAATCTTCTCTAACATTGCCTTCCCAGCCAGAATCATAGCGTTGACATACGCGTAGCGCAGATCAATGTGATCTAACTTCTGCCGGTAAATGGTGGTTGTAGCCATATCAATGGCCCCCTTTTTGTCTTCGTATATACAGGTGGTTTCCCCCACCCTTGCTTGGCCAGATCCTTGGCCACTTTTCCTCCTGCGATCCCATTGATGAAGTTTGCTATCTTCTCCTGGCCATGTAGGCACGCATCCAGCGCGTAGATTTTGGCCTCGCAGGTCGATTCTTCCGGAGGCGCCTCCATGCGTACATGATCCTCCGGCATCTTTTCCTCTGGGGGCGGCAACGTCCCCACCGCCTCCGCTTGCAGATCCTGCTGCTTTGCTAACAGCTTCTCCCGCCTTTCCTTGCCCCGCGGTCCACGCGGCTTCGGTGATGGTGCGCTTCATGCAAACCGGGTTCACCGAACCCCTGCGAGTCGGGCGCGTCGATCGCCCCAATCTCCCTTTCAGTTCGCATCAGGGTATGATGTCAGGTGCGTGCTCTCCTTTTGGTAGAACCGGATTCCCCGCCTGGCCGTACCCTGAAGGTAACGCATCACTTGTTCCGCCTTTTGAAGGGGGAACTCCTCAGGTTTTAAGGTATAGCGCGCCATCTCGGCCACCGGCCCAAGCGTGTCATGCCGAGTCACCCGCACCCAGATAAGTATCCCGCAGATATGATACGGCGAGAACTCCTCCAGTACACTTGGAACTCCCACCCTGCACCCAGGCATCAGCCACGGCGAATCCACAGACGATAAGTCTTTGGTTTTTAGACGCTTGCTGGCTTCCTTGATAAACGTTTCCTGGAACAACTTGATAGTCCGGCCCAACTCCGGATGCCCTGCCGTCCTCGATGTCGATACCAACCACACACGTTGGCAGTTCACTCTTGGACACCTTGAAGCGGCTTTCCGCTGCCGCCCGAAACTCCTCCTTTGCCTCTTCGCTGCTGAAGCCCATCATGATGTCGTCCACATGGACGAACAAATGTCAGGCTTATCCTGCCCCGAACGCCAACGGAAACAGAAGCACGGAAACGCTTTGTGCTGCTCGTACCCTTGCGACACCATGAAAGGCACCAGCACTTGCATTCACCACTTTCTCCCTGCATCCGGTCTCCCATAGAGCGCCCTCACCATTTCCCAGACATACCCCTCCTCTTCAAAGCCGAACGGTGGTACCAGGTAGGTAGGTCGCATTCCCGCTTCTTCCACCTCGGCCTCTATGTAAGCCGTGCCTACATCGAACTTGCCCAATACGAGGTCGTAGAACGTCACCAACATGAAAAAGCCAAGTATAGCCATGGTGCAGGGGGTCGGGAACGTGCGTTGCCCATAGTGACACTGTTCTCCTTGAACCATGGAGTACCCCTTTACCACCAGCCTACTCTTGTACTTTAGCACTTTTCCTCCCGACTCCTTGGTCGCATCGGCGTATGGTCCCCGGCACAAGTCCCGCGCCGGTACTGACTCCCTCTTGCGCCTCCGGAAACATCCTTGCGCCCACAGGGTAGCTATTTCCTGGGCTCGCGCATCCTCGAACTTCCCAGAAGCGGTAGCTTCCTTCTCCGCCACCGGACGAGTAAACCTAGCCGTCAGTGCCCGTTCACGTACTGCCCACTTAAGGGTTTCCGTGTCTAGCATTCTCTGAACTTCATTTTCTGTTTCCTCGCCTTCGAAGCGCACAAAATGAGCCGGCTGCAGCTTCTTGCCTTTGCGAATGGGATCACACTCCCCTTCCACAGCACCCTTCCGGGTAATACTCTTCCATTCCGGGCCATAGGTCCGCTTGGCCCAATTCCAATCCCACTCCTTTGCCGGCACTTCAACGCTCATACCACGGGTCACCTCCCGCAGCTCGTCCGTTGGCTCCTTCGGCTCAGGCTGTCTCAACTTCCTTCTTCTTCCTTCTCCTCCTTGACCACGACTATGCGATCGTTGTCTTCCGCCGGGCCCCTTCCGACTTAACGAATAGCTCCTCCAAGTCATCGCTGATCGGAGAACCTAGAGCCTCGTCCACCTTCAGTCCGGCGGCCTTTCATATCTGAACTATGATGGGCCATGCGGGCTGATTCTCGTCAAAGTTGATTACATCCCGCCAACGCTTGATCTCCCCCTGGACCAGCACTACGTGCGCTGAGGTCTCCAGGTCTAGCCCCATCCAAGCGGCCGGCAACGAGCGATCTTCCTCCTTCCGCAACCCATGGCCATGGTACTTTTTGTCGAGTACAACTAAACATTCGACAATCTTGGGGGTATCCCTTTTTCCGAAATTTTCCATGAAGTATATGGACTTTTTTGAAAACGTGTGGAAATGAAAGGAAATGAATTCCCTGATTGCAGAACATATAAAAATAATATTAAAATATGTTTTTATTAATTGTAATACACTTTAACTTCATCTTCAGAGGTGGGCAGGAACCGGTCCGACACGGTAATTTTTCTACTTTTTCGTAGTCCCGGCTACCATGAATCTATGATGATAACAATGCCGAACATGCAGAATTTGCTTTTACTGTTTATTCTTGCTTATATTAAGCATTTTACTATATTAAGACATGGTTTTACCTTCAAAAAATTCTGTTTGCCCGCTGTGACGTACGCTGGTACGTAGAGGGGGGAGGGGGGGGGGTGGGGGGGGGGGGGAATGGGTCGGAGGGAGGACGCTTCACATCAGATTCTGGTGCATTATCAGAGTTAAACAAATTTCTAATTTCAGTTTTTAGAAGAAGCGTTACAGTTGCAGTTGCCCTAGACAAAAACCATTATGAAAAAGTCGGACCCAGAAAAATTCATTCAAAAAAAATAATCACATACGACCACGTCCACGTCCACGTCCACGTCCACCCGCAGCACGACGTGCGCGGCGACGTCCGCGCAAACGGATTCCTGAGTTACGCATTCTCCAACTTGCGTCGGAGCGATCTGAATCATCTACAATATGGATAGCATCATGTTAAGGAGGAGAAGAACAAGAAGAAGAAGAAGAAGAAGAAGAAGAAGAAGAAGAAGAAGAAGAAGAAGAAGAAGAAGAAGAAGAAGAAGAAGAAGAAGAAGAAGAAAACTAATACCATGCTTTTCTTCCTCTGAACCAGAAGATCGATCAGACGATGAGTCAGTTGATGAACTGGAAGATGAAGTATCAGATAAGTCATCCTCTGAATCTGCCACTGGTTCTGCAGGCTGAGCAGCACCAAGCTCTTCTTCCTCAGGGAACCCACAGTCGCATCGTTCGAAATGGTTCCACGCTTGTTCAATAAGCTCTGCCTTCTTGAACTGTTTCCGATCGGAGTTTTGCGTTGCAACACCATGCATTCTCATCCATGATTTCAATTCGCTAACTACCATCTGCTTGGACGCAAATTGCTTTTTTTCCTCTGACGATCTTAGCAACGTGAGAATTTTCCGCCAAGGCTCAGAAGCATTTCCAAATGCTAAATCCTGCTCCTGCTTTTCTTCGCTAGTAAGCTGTCTTGCACCACGCCATCTCGGGTGAGCTGGAGGACGTCCTTCATTAACAAAATAAGTGCGTGGTAAGGACAGCAGCTCTTCATCGGTCAAACGCGTAAGTGCGTTCATTTTCTCCTGTCGTTCTTGAGGCAACTCCATCCAATTTACAGGTAGCTCGTCGATCAATCGAAATTCTGCTCTCCATTCCTTGCCTTTTGCATCGACACAGGACATATGAGCAGGACGGCCGGGCAGGCCGCCTTCGAAGTAATCTCCATCCACCTCTACTCTGGTCAAATTTCCACCTGCTAACATTTCCTCCACATGTGCTCGCTCATCCGGCCCTAGGTATTTAGTAGCCAAAGCACGAATATCCTTCTTCAGGCGCGGATTGACGAAGTAGCCGACTGGAAGCTTGGGAGGCATGTCGGTCGCTGTCATAAATAGAGAGAGAGATAGATAGATAGAACGAGAGAAAGAGAGAGAGATATATATATATATATATATAGAGAGAGAGAGAGAGAAAGAGAAAGATAGATAATATTATTACCGGGGCGTCCGATAAACAAATTGATCGGTTCTCCTCTGGGATCATCACGCACTCCATGAAAATCCTGTGCGTCTCCCCAAGTAGCGATCTCTACAGTCGGCAAAGCGTCAGGATCTTTCTTGGTGATTCTATATGCCAAGGGTTTGTTGTAGTTTTTGAAACTCTTGTTCATACACGGGCTAAAATGAGTCATCCAGTCGTAGTTACATCCGAGAACAACCAGCACATGCCTCTTCTTGTGCTGCTTCTTGAATGCAAGAATGAGCTTTAATAACGCTTGAGCGATGTTAGTTGTCAGGAAGGTGCTCTTCCACCCGATATCCATAACTCGAAATTCCTGATCATCTCCATCGTGCCCGTGCCCTGGTGGCTTGCGATGTGACTCTACTTGGAAACGGATTCCTCTGTCAACGACATTGAGCCCAAGGAAACCCAGCATCGCCCACGCGGTGTTATCACCAGCTCCGTCCCACTCAAGATATAATTTCCACGCTTGCATTGTGCGAGGGTTCCAAAGTTGCCAATGTAAAAGTGCGGCAAGCATAGTAATGTTGCTGTTCGCGCCGTGTTCTACCGCGCCTTCAAGGTACGTCAGAATAAAATGCGTATCGGTAGTGTAGCAGGTATTGATTCCAACGCAAAGGCGAAACACAATTTTTCCTTTGAAATCTTTCGCGGCGCGGCGGCAAGATGGGATCTTCACTGGCGGTTTCATATCGGCTGATATGACTGTGGCAGCAAAATCTGCTGGTGCTGCCTTCTTGCGCTGCATGCTGGCAACGCGGCACGCCCTGTGAATTTTGTGATGAAGCCTGCTACGGCGACGCCATTCTTGAGCTTCTACTTCAGTCCTGAAACCGTTAGAATGATCAGCAGCAAGCTCTGTGCAGATCTCGCATTTTGAGAAATCTCCTTCTGCAAAACAAACCTGTAATAAGTAATGATAACGAAAATATGCATAATACCTCTGACAAACTTGACGTGCGGAAAATCCATGCGCCAAACTTTGTTGATCGTATTGTCTGTCGGAGGATTATTTGGATCAACTCGTTTCGAACAACCAAACCGAAGGCACATATCTTTCCAATTCTCGCGAACATAGTTTTGGACTCCTGCGTCCTGAGCCATTTCTTGCATCCTCCATATTCCGTCGCTGCATATCTCCGGGTAACTCTCCATGAACTTCTCGCAGAGTAATACTGCTACCACATCTTCTGTTTCAGGAACGGTTGAGTAGCTTTTTGTCAAAACCTTCGTGTTATTTGCAAGAAGTTTGTGTGCTCTTGACAAAACTTTATCACCGATCCCGTAGATACGCTGCCAGGCTACTTTGCACACAGCCTCCGTTAAATACATATACTGAAACGATCCAGTTTTTGTTTGAAACGATTCAAGCTGCGAAGCTGCCCAAGAATAAAGCTCACTGAGAGACGATGACGCATTCTTCGCTCTCGTGTAAAGCACATCACGCGTGTCGATAAATGAATAACACTTCCACTTTTTGCAGCAGACAGACTTAACTTCCCTGTCCAAGTCGGCGAAGGTAATCCCCAACAGTTTTTGGAGCGCAGACGGTCTCTGAAGCTTCACTGCACCTTTCGTGCGACTTTTCATCGTGTAGGGGCGCGTTGGATTCTTACGTGGTCTGCTGTAAGGAATTGGTGATAATCTCATGATGTTATACAACAGCTCATTCGATTCCATAAGCTCGTCGAAGTTCAATCGAAGCTCGTTGGATAATTCCGCATCGTCCACGCCGACCAGAGGAGGAAGCAATCCAGGGTTGATAGATGCAGCATCACCGTTTGAATCCGTATCTGAACACTCTTCGTCGACGTTCTACGCAAACAAGATCGCTTATGAACATTAACCAGCATGAACATAGACAGGTAGAGAAAAAAAATTACCATGGAGCCAGTAGGAAGATATAGTCTAGAGCTGCTGCAGCTACTAACATCATATCCTGTAGTGACAGTAGAACTGTCTGACTGTTTCCAGCTGTCGAGGTTAGCATCAACGTCAGGAACACCTGCCTGTAAAAAAGAATCTTCTCAGTAATAATTTTCATTTATTTATTTTTTACCTGTGCATCACTCAAGCTTGATTTTTCTGTGATGACTGTAATGTCCGAGCTTTCCCTGGGCAGAAGCGTGCGGCGACTATCTGAAATTGAGGACACGCTGTCGAGAAGCTTCCTCTTTTTTTCCGGCGGAATAGATGATGACCTGGAGAGCGGTTGCTTTCCATCAGAACTAATACTGCTGACCGACGCTAAAAGTTCAACCTTTGCTTCATGAAGCAAGGAAATTGACTTAAGTGGAAGCGGATGTTCTTTCTCAGGAACGATGAAACATACATGACCAATGTCAGTCTCGAACAGGAAAACTGGGATTTTAGCTCCTTCCTTGGCAGCCTCTTTCAACCAGACCGGATGTGCATCGCTTGGCAGCGTAGCTATCTCTAGGTCTGGATTAGGTGCATAGCTGAGCAAAATCTCTTGATCTTTCGATATTGCGGTGGTGACAGTCACAATAGGAGTACCCTTGCTGACCTGACATTATTTACAACAATATTTATAGAAAAAATACAACACACGTAACAAAAACTTACATTGCATGGATGTATGTAACAACTAACATAATTTACCTTCACGTTCGGTCGGCAAGTGTCATCGTCGAGCTTGTTGAACCCTTGCGATGAAGAGTTGATGAGATGCATTGCATTCCTGCTCGATTCGTTAATGAATTTAATTGGATGCATCCCTGTTTGCAGGGAACTCCCAATTTTCATAGTGAAATGATCAGAAAATGCAGCATGATCTGCAGCACGCAAAGACTTTCCTCCTGGTTCGAGGAGCCCAAGCTGAAAAGAAGGAGGAAGGTATTTATCAGCAAAGACTCCGTAGCCACCACCACGGTGTGCCACATATATCGGCGCCTTGCTAGCCCTCAGCATGGCATACCTAAAGTTTGAAATACACATGAAAAAAATGGCAGCGCTTCCCGTTAGAGGGAATCACTA
>WBZZ01006990.1:7500-17500 GCA_019918135.1 Paulinella micropora | reverse complement strand
GCATATGCTGGTTGATAGCCCAGGACCCAGCAGACACCAGATTGTTATGGGTGGGGTTTCGAGGCAGCTCTAGCAACCGCGCTTGGTGTATGCACTTGCACATTCGGTGACGTCTTGCAAGAGGTTGCTGGGACTGCGGAATAACCTCGGCTTAGTGCAGTCTTGCCCTCAGGAGCTCCATCGGTGGCCCCGATCATCAGGCGAGAGACTGACACGGGGGGGTGGAGGACCTCGAAAAAGGGTATTGGAGGCTTATGTCCGTTGAGGATATGCCATTAGCTGCATCAGTACGCCTCAGATATAGTATTATTATTATTATTTAGGGAGTACATAGGCCATCGGTCCCTTTCCATGGGCTGATTGGTATAAAGCTCCTAGATTAATGTTCTATGCCGTCACTTCCTTTATTCCACCGATTGGTGTGGAGACTTTCCTTATGGAATGGAGGACTGGATGCACATGGCCTTTTGGCTCAGCAATTGGCAGACGATACATATTATTATTATTATTATTATTATTATTATTATTATTATTATTATTATTATTATTATTATATTGTTATTATTATTATTCGATAGCATAGTTTAGAGAGGGGAGTATAGATACTTAGCTTTAGTATAGTTAGCTAGTGTGTGTGGCCTTCTATCAGTTATCAGTGAGCCTTTCCCTGTTTGTTTTTTTCAAGTATATTTCTTCTAACGGGAAGCGCTGCCATTTTTTTTTAATTTAAACTCTCTTTTTATTATTATTATTATTATTCCTCTTTTGCTGCTGCTTTAATTAGCTTGCTCTTTAAGTTCACATCCGAGGACAACAAACATCGGGAGGGGGCGCTCGCGCTCGACGTTGCACTTACAAAGTACAACAATTTCGAACTGAAGGCGTCCACGCAAGTGGAGACATGTGAGGGTGAAACTTCACCTTGTGCTCCCGGGTCTTTTTCCCTATAAGTATGAAAGATTTTTATAAACTGATTGTTTATTTTTTATTTGCAGGCTCTTCATTGTCTTTCCCATTGGTTGGCGCAAGAAGACTCCTGCGCAAGTCAATCGAGGTACTGTATGTTTTTCAAAATTCACAAGCTGCACATATTTTTTATACTTGGATGTTGCAGGATCGAAGCGCTTCATTTTTGCTGCGCGCGAGGTCGACACTGACGGCGATGGCAAGGCTGACGAAATCCAATATCAGCTCATGGGTTTTTTTGGTTTTAACCTTAAACACTCTTGCATGCTTGATCCGTCGCCGATGGACTTCGAGAAGCAGGTGAAGCCCGCGTGGCTCCTCTACGTCGGTAACCCCACGAACCCGCCTATGATTTGCAACTGGCGGAAGCGGGAGCTTTTGCTTCTGTACGAAGCAAACAAGGTCATTTCTTCTTCTTCTTCTTCTTCTTCTTCTTCTTCCTCTTCTTCTTCCATTTTTCTTTTTCTTCTTCATATACATGTTATTATTCTTTTTCTCCACCAGCTCCATCTTTTTTTTTTTTTTTTTTTTTTTTTTTTTTTTTGTTTTTGTTTTTGTTTTTTTTGGCATCTTCCTTTTCTTTATTTTGCATATTTACTGCATGCTCGCCTGAAACGTTAGAAGAAGAATCAAAAAAAGGGCCCGACTGAGCCTCGCTCTTCGGGCAGGCCAAAAAAACTGAGATTCGGTAGCAACATTGTATGTAATGAAAAATGAAGGATGTATGTAATATTGTTTGGTTCTTTGTGCAGAATCCATCGACGTCGACGATGTTCCAGACGTTCCAGACGTCCCTGAAGAAGAAGAGACCCCTGAGCCTCCTATGCCTAAGGGGTCCAGCAAGAAAAAGCCAGGTACTAGCAAATTTCATCTTTTTTTGTGTGCTTTTTTTTCAGTGTTTCTAATTTCTGACGTGACTAGGCAAGCCGAAGTCCAAAAAGCCCGCGGTCGACGCTGATGAAGTGGACATGTCGTTGGAGGTATAATCTTTCCTACTCCTTCTTCTTCTTTTTCTTTTTTTTTGTGAGGGGGGGGGCCCCCGGGGGGGGGGGGGTCAAAAGGTCTCTTTGGGCGCCGCAGCATATAGTTTAGAGAGGGGAGTATAGCTACTAGCTTTAGTATGGCTAGCTAGTGTGTGTGGCATTCTATCAGTGAGCCTTTCCCTGTCTTTTTTTTTCCGAGTATAATCTCTCTAACGGGAAGCGCTGACATTTTTTTTTCAAACTTTATTATTATTATTATTATTATTATTATTATTATTATTATTATTATTATTATTATTATTATTATTATTATTATTATTATTATTATTATTATTATTATTATTATTTAGGGAGTACATAGGCCATCGGTCCCTTTCCATGGGCTGATTGGTATAAAGCTCCTAGAGTGATGTTCTATGCCGTCACTTCCTTTATTCCACCGATTGGTGTGGAGACTTTCCTTATGGAATGGAGGACTGGATGCACATGGCCTTTTGTCTCAGCAATTGGCAGGAGATATACTATTATTATTATTATTATTATTATTATTATTATTATTATTATTATTATTATTCTTTGTTGTTGTTGTTGTCGTTGCTGTTGGTTTGTTCTGCCACTGCCTTGTTCGCAAGAAATGAACGACTTCTTTCAAAACAACGGCGACCGGTATTGTATTCAGGGTAGTTCGTCCGCCGGCGTGTCGAAAGAAGTCGTTCAGGATCTTGTGAACAAGGCAATGTCAGAACAAGCCGCATCCATTAAGGAAATGCTAGCAGAAGAAAGAAAGTTGAGAGAGGAGGAAAGGAAGAAAAAAGAAGCGCAAGATCGGAAGGAAAAAGAGGCGCAAGAGAAGCGACAACGGGAAGAGGAGAGAAGAAAGAGGAAGAATTCGAAGAAGGAGAAGGAGGAGGAGGAGGAGGAGGAGGAGGAGGAAAGCTCAGAAGAAGAGAACGAGAGAGTGAAGAAGAAGATGAAGAAGAATAACAAGAACAAGAAAAACTATGATGATAATGATAACAACAACAACAACATCAGCAACAACAACAGCAACAACAACAACAACAACAACAAAAATAGTAAGAGCGAGAGAGAAAGCTTGCTGGAGGATCTCATCGCGCGGATGGCAGCTGGCGCTCTGTCTGCTGGTAACTCACCTTCCACCCCCCAACGCGGCACCGGTCTCACCGCTCCCAGCTCACCTAACGCATGGGAGTTTGTTTTAGCATCGCTTGCGCTGACTCGGCGCTAACTTCAAATGCACGCACCAGGTAGTTTGCATAGCTTTCACTTTTCTCCTTCATCTGAAAGATGTTTGAATTTGTTTTGTGTTTTTTTTCTTTGTAGTAGTGTAGTATTAATCGTAATTTTTTGCACTGGCAGGTTTGTTATGGTCGAAAGCGTGATTAAGAACGTTTGTCGCGTGCAAGAGTTAAACAAACTTCTAATTTAGTTAGTATGATATTACGGAGTTAGATTTATTATTTTTTTTAGTAATTAAAGAAATTTTGTTGTAGAATCTATGTATTTTGCGTGGCGACATCGCACTTCTCTTCCTCCCCCGTTCCCCCCTCCCCCCTCCCCCCCCCCCCGGGGGGAATTTATTGTAGGTAAAAGCAATGTTTATTATCATAATAAAGTAAAATGCTTAATGTAAACAAAGATAAACAAACTTAAAAGCAAATTCTGCATGTTGGGCATTGTTATCATCATAGATTCATAGTAGCCGGGACTATGAAAAAGGAGAAAGATTACCGTGTCGGACCGGTTCCTGCCCACCTCTGAAGATGAAGTTAAAGTGTATTACAATTAATAAAAACATGTTTTAATATTATTTTTATATGTTCTGCAATCAGTGAATTGATTTCCTTTCATTTCCACACGTTTTCAAAAAAGTCCATATACTTCATGGAAAATTTCGGAAAAAGGGATACCCCCAAGATTGTCGAATGTTTAGTTGTACTACGTGACAGAGGTACCCGAAGGTGTGCAACAACGATAGCCACTCCACATCCTTCTCATACGGGAACATGGTGAACAACCTCGGCTCCTTGCCTCCCGGTGGTGGCGTTAGGTTGTGTAGCAATCCAACGTGCATTAGCGCATAGCCCAAGTACACATACGGTAGCTGCGCTCTCTTTAGAAGCTTCCTCGCGCCTGTCCAGATATGCTTTTGCGAGACTTCCACCAATGCCTGCTTGTTGGGGTCGTTCCTTACCGCATACCGCGGTCGCACCCACACTCTCGATCATGACATTGTCATTAAACACTTGCGATCGTTGGTACGCGCCGTCTCCGCGTATCTGCTTCACCCGGTTACCCGACGGTCTGGGTTCGGCTCATCCGGAACACCTTGCTCGCCACCAGAGACTGACGCTGCATCTCTGCGTTCAACAGCAGCTCCAAGTTGGTGTACCCAACGGTATCCTCCACCATCGCCATTAGGCATCGCTCCCCGTTGAGTAGCGGTCTTGCCAGTAGTGCTGAGGTATCCACCGACCAACCCTCACCCTTCTCCTTCATTCGCGTCCCATGCGCGTTCGCGCGATGAGGCGGCTTTTGTGCGCCGCCGGCACTTCGGACACTCCTTACTAACGTCCTTGTTGACGTTTACTAACTTTACGTCATGCGCCTTCGCAATGTCTTGCAACTTAGCGGCAGCGGGATCATGGAATATCCGATGCAGTAGTCCCATGTCCCACTCCTTCTTCCGCGCCTTATTGGTAGTCCAGAAGGCCGCTTGCTGCTCTTCCGTCGAGCCCGATTGAAAACGGATCACGGAATCATGTCGAAGTATAGGAGGGCGTCCTTTTCCTCCTCCTTTACGTCCGGGACCACCGCCCTAGTGACGTAGGGCGAATCCTTTCGTAACACCAGCGTATATCCGTCTAGCATCATTTTTGGTCCGGACACCAATAGCTCGGTCAGATGCTCTCCCACCCAGATTTCCTTTAGAGGTAGGCTCCCATCCCGGCCATCACCCCTGAGGGTGGGTAGCTTGTAGTCCCCTTGCGCTTCCATCCTTGTGGTTCCGCCCACAGCGCTGAACTCTTTCACCTCGCGCTTGACTCCGTTCATGAACTCCTTGTAACTGGGTGGTGCCATGTCCGACACTGCCCCCGAGTCCAACATGGGGTCCGGGACCTTACGCGGTCTCGTCACCTACCAGCGATCCCTTCCCATCAACGCGCGGTTGAGCATCATCCTTATCACTTCCATTTCCTCTTCCTGAACTTGTTCGGGCTCCCCCTGGACCCCCCCAGCGTAGACCATCACATGATCGGGCATGTCGCCCCCCCTAGCGGCCGCATCCAGTAAGGCTTGGGACGCTTCTCCCAATCTCCGGCGATCCTCCATGGCTTAGGGTCCCAGTGCACGGGAAACCTCGGTTTGTTGTAGGAAAAAGGCCAACCGGTAGACCAGCGTTACATTAGCCCCACGTACTCCCACCGCTCTTCGAAGGCTTGTAGGTCTCGTCGGTCGTCCTCCCACTTGGGCGGCCACGCCAGCCGTTTCTGGTTCACTTCGTTTTGTTGCTCCATTATCACCTCCAATCTCCTTATCCTCTCTTTTTCACTTACCAGGTCCCTCCCCTGCTCCGGCTCCACTTCCACTCGCGGCTTACCCGGGCTCGGAGCTGCCCCCGGGGTGGGTTGACCCGGTACTGCATCAGGGGTGAGCACCCCCTCTTTGCGTTCTTCTCTTTTCCATAGCCGCTTCTCTTCAACCTTGGTGATTAGTTGCTGCACCAGGAGTCGTCGATCTGGTCCAAGCCCACGGCTCCTGTGTCCTCGTTGTAGAGCTCCGCCATAACCACCGCCAGCTTCCGGAGGTGTCGAAGCACGTTGGTGCGCATCTCCTCATCGTTCGCGTAATCCGGGCGTTTTGGTTTAGTGGGCGTCAGTGTACCCTTAATCTGAGCTAGCGCCCTTTCCATCTCAGCCTTAAACTTCTGGGCCTTCGGGGTGTCAGAAGGCGCCGCCGCCCGAACTTGTGTCACTAATGACACAGTGTCATCCCCTCTCCCCGGGTCCTTGGATTCCTCCGATTCCTCGCGCACCTCCGTGGAATCTTCTGTGAAACTCCGATAGAGCTCCGCCATGTGCTCCCGCCACGGGGTACTTCCATTTTCCAGAAACACCAATGGGTCTATTACTTCCTCAGGAGTAGCCAGTATCTCCGGCTTTGCCTTCCCCGGACCCGGTGTCACAGGTCCATGGCTCCCCACTTGGCCATCCGTCGGTGCCTCTGTGGTCTCCGTGGTTTTCCCTTCCACCTTGGGAGTTAGCAGCACGGGTCACCTCCCGCAGCTCGTCCGTTGGCTCCTTCGGCTCAGGCTGTCTCAACTTCCTTCTTCTTCCTTCTCCTCCTTGACCACGACTATGCGATCGTTGTCTTCCGCCGGGCCCCTTCCGACTTAACGAATAGCTCCTCCAAGTCATCGCTGATCGGAGAACCTAGAGCCTCGTCCACCTTCAGTCCGGCGGCCTTTCATATCTGAACTATGATGGGCCATGCGGGCTGATTCTCGTCAAAGTTGATTACATCCCGCCAACGCTTGATCTCCCCCTGGACCAGCACTACGTGCGCTGAGGTCTCCAGGTCTAGCCCCATCCAAGCGGCCGGCAACGAGCGATCTTCCTCCTTCCGCAACCCATGGCCATGGTACTTTTTGTCGAGTACTACGTGACAGAGGTACCCGAAGGTGTGCAACAACGATAGCCACTCCACATCCTTCTCATACGGGAACATGGTGAACAACCTCGGCTCCTTGCCTCCCGGTGGTGGCGTTAGGTTGTGTAGCAATCCAACGTGCATTAGCGCATAGCCCAAGTACACATACGGTAGCTGCGCTCTCTTTAGAAGCTTCCTCGCGCCTGTCCAGATATGCTTTTGCGAGACTTCCACCAATGCCTGCTTGTTGGGGTCGTTCCTTACCGCATACCGCGGTCGCACCCACACTCTCGATCATGACATTGTCATTAAACACTTGCGATCGTTGGTACGCGCCGTCTCCGCGTATCTGCTTCACCCGGTTACCCGACGGTCTGGGTTCGGCTCATCCGGAACACCTTGCTCGCCACCAGAGACTGACGCTGCATCTCTGCGTTCAACAGCAGCTCCAAGTTGGTGTACCCAACGGTATCCTCCACCATCGCCATTAGGCATCGCTCCCCGTTGAGTAGCGGTCTTGCCAGTAGTGCTGAGGTATCCACCGACCAACCCTCACCCTTCTCCTTCATTCGCGTCCCATGCGCGTTCGCGCGATGAGGCGGCTTTTGTGCGCCGCCGGCACTTCGGACACTCCTTACTAACGTCCTTGTTGACGTTTACTAACTTTACGTCATGCGCCTTCGCAATGTCTTGCAACTTAGCGGCAGCGGGATCATGGAATATCCGATGCAGTAGTCCCATGTCCCACTCCTTCTTCCGCGCCTTATTGGTAGTCCAGAAGGCCGCTTGCTGCTCTTCCGTCGAGCCCGATTGAAAACGGATCACGGAATCATGTCGAAGTATAGGAGGGCGTCCTTTTCCTCCTCCTTTACGTCCGGGACCACCGCCCTAGTGACGTAGGGCGAATCCTTTCGTAACACCAGCGTATATCCGTCTAGCATCATTTTTGGTCCGGACACCAATAGCTCGGTCAGATGCTCTCCCACCCAGATTTCCTTTAGAGGTAGGCTCCCATCCCGGCCATCACCCCTGAGGGTGGGTAGCTTGTAGTCCCCTTGCGCTTCCATCCTTGTGGTTCCGCCCACAGCGCTGAACTCTTTCACCTCGCGCTTGACTCCGTTCATGAACTCCTTGTAACTGGGTGGTGCCATGTCCGACACTGCCCCCGAGTCCAACATGGGGTCCGGGACCTTACGCGGTCTCGTCACCTACCAGCGATCCCTTCCCATCAACGCGCGGTTGAGCATCATCCTTATCACTTCCATTTCCTCTTCCTGAACTTGTTCGGGCTCCCCCTGGACCCCCCCAGCGTAGACCATCACATGATCGGGCATGTCGCCCCCCCCTAGCGGCCGCATCCAGTAAGGCTTGGGACGCTTCTCCCAATCTCCGGCGATCCTCCATGGCTTAGGGTCCCAGTGCACGGGAAACCTCGGTTTGTTGTAGGAAAAAGGCCAACCGGTAGACCAGCGGTACATTAGCCCCACGTACTCCCACCGCTCTTCGAAGGCTTGTAGGTCTCGTCGGTCGTCCTCCCACTTGGGCGGCCACGCCAGCCGTTTCTGGTTCACTTCGTTTTGTTGCTCCATTATCACCTCCAATCTCCTTATCCTCTCTTTTTCACTTACCAGGTCCCTCCCCTGCTCCGGCTCCACTTCCACTCGCGGCTTACCCGGGCTCGGAGCTGCCCCCGGGGTGGGTTGACCCGGTACTGCATCAGGGGTGAGCACCCCCTCTTTGCGTTCTTCTCTTTTCCATAGCCGCTTCTCTTCAACCTTGGTGATTAGTTGCTGCACCAGGAGTCGTCGATCTGGTCCAAGCCCACGGCTCCTGTGTCCTCGTTGTAGAGCTCCGCCATAACCACCGCCAGCTTCCGGAGGTGTCGAAGCACGTTGGTGCGCATCTCCTCATCGTTCGCGTAATCCGGGCGTTTTGGTTTAGTGGGCGTCAGTGTACCCTTAATCTGAGCTAGCGCCCTTTCCATCTCAGCCTTAAACTTCTGGGCCTTCGGGGTGTCAGAAGGCGCCGCCGCCCGAACTTGTGTCACTAATGACACAGTGTCATCCCCTCTCCCCGGGTCCTTGGATTCCTCCGATTCCTCGCGCACCTCCGTGGAATCTTCTGTGAAACTCCGATAGAGCTCCGCCATGTGCTCCCGCCACGGGGTACTTCCATTTTCCAGAAACACCAATGGGTCTATTACTTCCTCAGGAGTAGCCAGTATCTCCGGCTTTGCCTTCCCCGGACCCGGTGTCACAGGTCCATGGCTCCCCACTTGGCCATCCGTCGGTGCCTCTGTGGTCTCCGTGGTTTTCCCTTCCACCTTGGGAGTTAGCAGGCGCATCGCTTCCTCCGTAACTGGTGACGGAGCCATCTTGCCTTTAGCGACTATCGGTGTCAGTACGGCAAAAAAAGAAGCGGCAATCGGCTGAGTAGAGCAGCAGTAAGCCGCCCACTGGTACGCTTCCTCGTTATTCCTATTTCAGTAGTCACGTTCCAACGTTACCCGGAGTTACCGTTACTAGGGTAGTTTGATTTGTCAGAAGGACGGATAGTACTAATTCCACTTAATTATTTAGTGGTACAGTGGACACTATACTTTGCCACTCTAGTGGCAGTATTAATTTAATCATGATCATTCTTAGTAGAAATTTCTAAATAAGTAGGTCCAATACAGTCATGAGGATGACGAACCCGTGGGAGTGGTGGAAGCGCGCCTGGAAGGGAGGTGCTACGGTTCGACGTTCGGCAGAAACCGGTGCATGAGGACCCGGAAGGAGGCGGTGGAGTCGGAGTGCCAACAGGTAAGGGCCGACGCTGCCGGGCTACTCATCGGGGATATGAAGTTCTGCACCAACCATCAAGACAAGAGAGAGCGCTACTACGTGGATGAGAGCAGAAGGGCTAAGGCGCGTGAGTGGGCGCTGATGCCGGCGTATCGGCTGGTAATCGAGATGGAGGAGCGTGGCCTCGGACATCATACTCTGGTTGGGCGAGCCAAGCCGGACAAGATGGTGGAGCATCTAATACGACAGGAAGCTCAGAAGCGGGTGGTGAATTGGGACAGGTCCTTAGTGCACATTACATTCACTATCCTGCGAGAAGAGCACACCGGGTTGCTCTACAACTGGAGCATCAACCGGGATAAGGTGAAGTGGGAAGAGCAGGGAGTGCCGAGGAACCGGAAGGTGTACAGAGCCTGAACGAGTGCCTTATCGGACGGTGAAAGCGGCGTTAACGCAGTATCGGGCGATGAATGACTAGGTTCATGCAGGAATGTACGACTTTGACTTAAAGTGAGTTGGGTTGGTACGGGATCTGTACAGATCAAGGTGGACCCGTGCCAGTGATTGTTTAGCGTGGCACCATGACACGCAACA
>WBZZ01006990.1:0-2500 GCA_019918135.1 Paulinella micropora | reverse complement strand
GTATGCATGTATGTGTATGTATGTATGTATGTGTGTGTATGTATGTATGTATGTGTGTATGTATGTATGTATGTATGTATGTATGCATGCATGTATGTATGTATGCATGTATGCATGTATGTATGTATTATGTATGCATGTATGTATGTATGTAGAGAGAGAGAGAGAGAGAGAAGAGAGAGAGAAGAGGGAGGGAGAGGCAGAGACCACCAGCCTTTGGCTGGGTCCCGTGGATCTCTCTCTACTAGCACCTACAAGACAGCAGCACAGGTAGGATGATCAGGCAAGATAAGGTCAGGTAAGGTAAGGTAAGGCAAGATAAGATAAGGGCACGGCAAGGTGCGAGGAAAGGTAAGGTAAGGTAAGGTAAGGTAAGGTGAGGTAAGGTGAGGCATGATAGGTATGTTTGGTAAAGTAAGGTTAGGAAAGGCTAAGACAGCTAAGGACAGCTAATATCATGTAAGGTAAGGTGGCAATAATAGGGTAGGAAGGAAGGCAGGAAGAAAGAAAGAGCAAGGCAGGAAGGTTTCTTCCTTTCTTCCTTTCTTCCTTCTTTTCTTTCCTTCCCTTCCATCGCATTTCTTCCTTCCCTCCTTCCTTGCTTCCCGTCTCATTCCTTTCTTCTTCCCTCATAGAAGGAAGAAAGGAAAGAAGAGAGAAAAGAAAGGAAGGAAAGAAGGAAGGAAAGAAGAAGGAAGGAAGGAAGGAAGGAAGGAAGAGGGAGAGAGGGAGAAAGGAAGGAAGAGGGAGAGGGAGAGAGGGAGAAGAGATAGAGAGAGAGAGGGGGGGGGGAGGAAAGAAAGAAAGAAAGAAAGAAAGAAAGAAGGAAAGAAGGAAGGAAGGAAGGAAGGAAATGAAGGAAGGAAGGAAGGAAGAAAAAGGAGAAAGAAACAAAGAAAGAAAGAAAGAAAGAGAGAGAGAGAGAGAGAGAGAGAGAGAGAGAGGCCATTTTGCCTCCACAATCGCGACAGGGTGCTCCGGGAACAACTAACATGACATAGCATGACATAGCATAACATAGCATGACATACGATGACAGAACATATGATACAACGTAGCTTAATATGGCATAACATGGCATGACATGGCATAACATGACATGACATGGCATGACATGGCATGACATGACATGACATGACATAACATGACATGACATAGCACAGCATAACCTAACATAAACATAACATAAACATGAACGTAAACATAAACATAAACACAAACATAAACATAAACATAAACATAAACATAGACATAAACACAACACAAACATAAACATAAACATGAACATGAACATAAAGATAAAGATAAACATAAACATAAACATAAACATAAACATAAACATAAACATAAACATACCTCTTGCTGGAACCTCCTCCTCACCCATGGGCCCTGAGGCCTATATAGAAAGATATAGACAGATATAGATAGAGATAAATATGGAGAGAATAGAATAGCTATCTATCTATCTATCTATCTATCTATCTGTCTATCTATATATCTATCTATCTATCTATCTATCTATCTGTTTGTCGGTCTGTCTGTCTGTCTGTCTATCTAATCTATCTATCTATCTATCTATCTATCTATCTATCTATCTATCTATCTATCTATCTATCTATCTATCTATCTATCTATCGATCTATCGATCTATCTACCTATCTATCTATCTACCTATCTATCTATCTACCTATCTATCTATCTATCTATCTATCTATCTATCTATCTATCTATCTATCTATCTATCTATCTACCTGTCTATTTGTCTGTCTGTCTCTCTGTCTCTGTCTGTCTCTGTCTGACTCTGACTTTCTCTCTCTCTCCCTCTCTCTCTCTCTCTCTCTCTCTCTCTCTCTCTCTCTACACACACACACACACACACACACACACACACACACAAAGGCACACACACACACACACCACACCACACACGGACACACACACACACACACACACATATCTATCTATCTATCTATCTATCTATCTATCTATCTATCTATCTATATATCTATCTATCTTTCATCACTTACTCCACGGAGTGAACCAAGGCCACTTGAGGTGTCACTGACCCTCCCTTGGGCTTGGTTTTTGAAATGGGTGCCATCTGTCGACAGACAGAGAATTAGGGGATAGTGTGGGTGTGCTGGGCCCGGGGTGGGGTGCCTTATGTGTGCCTAGCCATACGCCTATAAGTCACATGCCGAAATAGCGACGGGAAGCACAATCCTGTTCCCTCAGGGTGCCCTTTCTCGCTGGTTGAGCCCGAAATAAAACCCACAGTGCTCTGTCGGTTTATACTAGACTGTCGAACAGTCTCGAAACTCCATCTGCTTACTGGGCCCTCTGTAATGGAGGTGGGAGCTCGTTCTGCAAGGGGCGCTTATGGAACGAGCCCTGGCCCCGCCTGGTACTAGGGAGCTTTGGTATCGCCTGTATCAGTCCCTTCCGTGCAAACATCACGGCTTAGCTGGGCATCGGGTTAATACTTTACCCACAGACTTCC
>WBZZ01006989.1:57500-63268 GCA_019918135.1 Paulinella micropora | reverse complement strand
CTCTTCCAACCGGCAACTCTGTTTGTGTACGTGGCTTGTGCGCCAACAGGTACACCGCCTGCCTGTGCCGTATGTGCCTCCGTGAGCGAGTCCATGTTTGAGCATGCACTCATCACTTCTTGAAACAGTGCTGACGGAGCAACGCTTTGAACCGTATTTTCGAACACGTGTGTCTCGAGGAAGTTCTTGGACTTCACTGAGCTAAACGTCGAGCATTGTTGTATGAGCTGAGTAAGCTTACTCGGGTTAACTGTGTGTAACGCCGAAAAGAAATAGAGGATGATCGACTTGCGGCCATAGAATAGCCCATAGGAGGAAACTACCTCCGTAAGGGTCGCCGCCAAGCCAACAGCACTCCTCAAACTCATCGCCACTGTCTCAAAGATTTCAAATCCTATGAGAGTACCAGTGCAGAGATGCTGGTATCCATGAGATTGCAAATATGAAATGAGTGTGGCCACCGCCAGTTCACACTGAGCGTCTAGGCCTGTTGCATTGTTTCTCTTAATCTCCTCCTTCTTTCTCAAAAACTTGTACTGTGTCAGATCAAATCCCTCCGAGACTAGAGATTGGTCAAAAACAGTAACAAGGGCCTCGTATTCCTGCGTTTCGTCGCAAGGAAAAGCCTTCATGCAGGCATTGATCTCTTTGAGCTTGCTCAAAAGCGAAGCATCAGAGTCTTTGTCTGAGCTCGTCTTGGCATATAGCATGAGACTTGCCACTCCTCCTTTCTTCCCCTTGAAGGCATTTATGATGTTCTGTCTGTCCTTCTTCTCCGTGTTTGTGACCACCACCGTTGTTGAGCCCGAGGGTGCAGGGGCTGGTGGGGCAGGAGCTGGTGGGGTCAAATATGTCGGAGGGTGTGTCTTTGCACCACTCACTTTTGCTTTCATTCTTTCCAGTCTCATCGTCTTCTCGAACTCCTCATTCTCTTTCGCCTTCTTCTTCTCAGATATCACCAGCTTTTGAGCATGAGTGATAAAGGCCACCAATTCAGAAGCAGATCTGAGAAAATTATATTTCTCCACATATTGGTCAACACCTGCTTTGTTGGCGACCGGTGGTGCGTTACTAAGTGATTTAAGGACAGAGTGATCCTTGGTAGGAATCCATCTCTTCCATGCCTCCTTGTGCAGTAACGCACCCATCAACAGTCTGATCTTGGTCAGAACTCTGTCGGTCTTCTCTAACTCATTAATCACAGGATGAGTTTCTCCTGCTGCCTTAATGCTTTTTTCCATCTCTGCCTTCCCCTCCTCCAAGGCCTTTATTTCCATTGTAAAAAAATGAAATATACCACTCGAGTTTTTCGAACCCAGATTGGTCTTCATTTTTGTTACATCGACTGCCTCCTGACCAGTCGCGAGGAATCTGGCCGTTGCTCTTGGGTTTGTGTACTGGAGGTAACCCTCACATCGTGGGCCGTATGTACGTTCCCAAATCAGGGTTTGAGTGTACACCCCAAAGATAGCATCGAGTAATTCAAGGTGGGTGTGTGTGTCCCCAAACTTGATATGCTGTATCTTCTTTCTCTCTTCTGGATCAGAGACCAGTTTGCCGAGGAGCTGTGCTGTGTTTGATAATAGGATATAGACATCCTTTTTAGCACGACTTTTCTCTCTTCTTTGATCCTGAGGGATCCACACATAGGTATCCTTCTCTACCCCCATCTTGTTATCAAACTCTTTTTTAGTGAGGTCATAGTGGTCTTGCACCCACTGTTGTTCCTCCACTGTGATCTCCTCTCCATCACTATGAATCAAGTCGATCATTTTTCGTCCTCCTCCTCCCGTGTAGGCAGGTGGTAAGGGATTACCATATGCTCCTCCTCCTCCCGTCTCTTCTTGTTCAAATCCTCCTTCATCTTCGTCTCCTCCATATCTTCCTTCATCATCCCAGCCCTCTTCTACTCCTCCTCCTACTCCTTCATCTCCTCCTCCTCCTTCATTCAATCCTCCTCCTCCTCCTTCATTCAATCCTCTTCCTCCTCCTCCTCCTGCTTCTTCTTCTTCTCTTCTTTGATCTGCCTCCGAGAATTCACTCACTTCGGCGGTCTCTGTCGACATGATGTCGTAGTAGTGATCAACAGGAGGACAGTGTCAGCTCCTATGTTTGGTTTTTGTTCGTTTGTGTTCTGTTCCTCCTTCAGTCGATTGACTAGTGAAGAGAGAAACTAATAGAGAGGGTAGGATAAGATTCCCTGTCCTCTATGAAACACTGTTTGTATGTTTGTTTTTGTTTGAGAAAAATAGTCTTTGAGACTTTCTCCGATTTCTTGTTCTCCTTACTCAGATTACTTTCTCCTCCTTCTTTTCTATATTGTATCTAGTATGAGGCACTTGGACCTACACACAGATAGTAATAGAGAAGCTAGAAAAGCTCTCCTTGAGAAGTCGACAGTCGGTCGGATAGGTTCTCAGACCTACCTTTAGAAAACGATCAGAGATTTGCAAAAATACTCTGACGTATGTGTGAGATAATGCAGATAAATGCACAAACTAGAAGGGTAGAGTGTTGTGCTCCTGTCCCTATGCTTGTTTGTGTTTTGTGTGTGTTCCTTCACTCTTCTGTCCACCTCCTTCTTCTTGGTCTCTGTGTGAGAACAGCAAGAACGACAGAGAGTTTGTATCTGATGTCTCCTTGTGAGCACACAGATACTGATTGGGCTAGAGGGTACGAGACACCTGCTTGAGACCAATCAAATTATTTGTTTTGTGAAAGAGTTATGAGGGAGCTGTGTTGGAGTATTTGTTTTCGTCTGACGTCCCCGTGTGAGACAGGTCAGTGAAAATTCACTCTGTTGCCTGTGTGGCAAAGCAGAAAGAAATCACCCTAGTGATGTGGACTCCAAATGTAATGCCCCCAACGATAGCTCGTAAAAAGTCGGTAATACAACCAAACACAGTCCTTAAGAATGAGAATGATGTCTCGTTGTATTAGCTCAGTGAAGCCAAAAGGAAAACGGCAACAGACCAGGAATAAAATGGCATCAGGTCCAATCCGGACAAATAATACTTAAAAACAAGCTGGTGCACCTGTCACCAGGAAAAGGTACTTTTTACCTGCTATCCGGGGGGTGATGCCTACAGGCTAGAGAATCCGCTTTGACGTGCAGTATCAGGATATATTTATCGTCTATTAGCGTCTATCCGTGGGTCGATGCGCTATGTGGCATGACTCCATAGCGCATACTATTTGCAGAAAGAAATCAGAAGGTGTATTACGAAAATGCTATTTCCGTCATAAAATCGGAAGGGGGTACTGTAGGCATCACCCCCCGGATAGCCGGTAAAAATACCTTTTCCTGGTGACAGGTGCACCAGCTTGTTTTTCAGTATTATTTGTCCGGATTGGACCTGATGCCATTTTATTCCTGGTCTGTTGCAGTTTTCCTTTTTGGCTTCACTGAGCTAATACAACGAGACATCATTATCATTCTTGAGGACTGTGTTTGGTTGTATTACTGACTTTTTTTAAAGCTATCATTGGGGGCATTACATAGCTTTTTTATAATAGTAATTTTTGTCCGAGCCATACTTAAAACTTTTTTCATATATACAACATATGTAGTTAGTACTCTAGGTTGTAGTGGTCGGTAGAATCATTAAATATTTCACAGCGAGTAATCTCATTCAATATTCAAGATTTTGAGGTGCTGTCTGCGCAGAATTCATTATGTTTTTAGTTGGAATGGTCTGTATTGTGATCAATGATTAAGTTTTTCAGTTCATATAAGCTATTCAAGTAATGATATCTATGGTATTTTCTGAATGTGGACAAACTAATTTTTGATCTATGTTTTCCTAGTTTTTGTTTTATACCGTACTTCTCTGCAAAACCCTCTGGCAGGATTGCTCAACATAACATTTGAATTCATTTGTGCACTTTATCAGACTGAGCACCTTAACGACTTGCCAAAACCTTTATCGTTGATAAGTCAATCTTTTTGACCTGTACATCAGATTCTCCTCTGCACGACGTTTCGACTTCACTAACTAGTTTTCGATTCCGTTCAGAAATGCTTTCAAACGATTAAGTCAAGATCTTTTTAGAAAAGATTAACCATTGCCTTTTTCCTCCATATATTACCTTTTCCCCCGATTTTCCGTGAAACACGTTTTACGGTAAATTTGTGGACAAGGAACGGAACGCAATGTTTGACTGTCATTTTCGCCGTTCCCAGTCATTTTCGCCTAGGCCTCCCAAATCAATGTGGGTTTTCAAGTTATTACCAACCCGGCACTACCCGTTTATGACTGTTAACTCGAAACCGAAAGACACTATCAGTTTGAGAACTGGAGACCTCACAATCTACGTTCTACACTTAACCGTACGTTGCACGTGTGTGTGTGTGTGTGTGTGTGAGAGAGAGAGAGAGATAGAGAGAGAGAGGATCAGAAACTGAGAAAGGGAGAGAGAGATCTAGAGGCGTGAATTTTAGACAGTAAATTCAGGACGAATGGGCGGATTACTCATGTCAAAGCCTTCTTGCTTGTGCTTGGCATAGTACTTCATGTCTTCTTGGTTGTATAGCCGCAGATTCCTAAGCATGTGATCGGCAGGAGAAATGTACACCCTGCTATGGCGTGCGTATATTACATACATGCATACATGCATACATACGTACATACATACATACATACATACCTACCTACCTACATACATACATACCCTACATACATACATACATACATACATACATATATACATACATATATACATACATATATACATACATACATACATACATACATACATACATACATACATACATACATACATATATACATACATACATACATGTATACATACGTACGTACGTACTTACACACATACATACATACATACATTACATATGCTAAGATTACGGAGCTGGTGCAGAGCATCGTATGCATTTATCTATGCATGCGTGTGTGCGTATGTCTGTCTGTTTGCACGTATGTCTGTGCTTGTCTACGTAGCTGACCTGACGATGGTGGTGCCGGTGGAGGGTACGGTGTAGGTGATGCGCACCGTCTCTCGTCCCTCGTGCTTCACCAGCCGCCTCACCGCCACGTAACATTTCTCTGGAATGCCCTAGAAGGAAAGAAAGAGCAGATAGATAGATAGATAGATAGATAGATAGATAGATAGATAGATAGATAGATAGATAGATAGACAGATAGACAGATAGGTAGATAGATAGATAGATAGATAGATAGATAGATAGATAAATAGATAGATAGATAGATAGATAGATAGATAGATAGATAGATAGATAGATAGATAGATAGACAGATAGAGCACACCTCCACGGTGACTGCTCGTCCCAGCTGAGGGGCCTGCGGCACCAAGATGTCGATGCGCTCTTCATCGGTCTGCGCATGATCCTCCTAAAGAAGGACAGCAACAAGCAAACAGCTGCAGCAAGTACACGATGTCGATGCGCTCCTGGTCGGTCTGCGCGTGGCCCTCCTGAAGAAAGACAACAATAAAACACAAAGCTAAAGCTATAGAACAAGATGTCGATGCGCTCTTCATCGGTCTGGGCGTGGTCATCCTGGAGAAAAATCAGCAACAAGGCACAAAGCTATAGTAAGTCTTACACACATCGATGGATGCATCGATCCGCTCCTCGTCAGTCTGCGCGTGGTTCACCTGAACGACGCAAAAAGCAACAAAGCTACAGTAAGTGCTACACACAATCTTCATCTGTGTGCGCGTAGTGCTCCTGGAGACAGCAAACAAACAACAAAGCTATAGTAAGTCCTACACAATGTACTCGTCGG
>WBZZ01006989.1:40000-42500 GCA_019918135.1 Paulinella micropora | reverse complement strand
ATGATAAGGATGATGATGATGATGATGAATGATGATGAATGATGATGATGATGATGAGGAGGAGGAGCAGCAGCAGCAGCAGCCAGGAGCAGGAGGAGAGGACGGTGATGATGAAGACGAGGATGAAGACGATGATGGTGATGATGACGATGATGATGATGATCATGATGATGATGATGTGGTGTTGGTGTTGGTGGTAGTTATGATGATGATGGTGGGATTAATGATGGTGATGATGGTGGTGGTGATAATAGTGGTGGTGGTGGTGATGATGATGCGATTATGGAAGACACTGGCCTGCGAAAGAAGAAGAAGAAGAAGAAGAAGAAGAAGAAAAGAAAAAGAAGAAGAAGAAGAGGAAGTAGTAGTAGTAGTAGTAGTAGTAGTAGTAGTAGCAGCAGCAGTAGCAGTAGTAGTAGTAGTAGCAGTAGTAGTAGTAGTAGTGGTGGTGGTGGTGGTGGTAGTAGTAGTAGTAGTAGAAGTAGTAGTAGTAGTAGTAGTAGTAGTAGTAGTAGTAGTAGTAGTAGTAGTAGTAGTAGTAGTAGTAGTAGTAGTAGTTGTGTTGCGAAAAGACAAAAACAACAACAAGGACGACAATAACAACAAGGAAAAGGACAATGACAAGAGCAACTAGATGATGATGATGTGAGGGTGATAGTTGTGAGGACGCGATGATGATGATGATGGTGATGATGGATGATGATGGATGATGATGATGATAGCGATGACTGATGATGTGTGGATGGTGGCTGTGATGATGATGATGGTGGTGGTGGTGGTGGTGATGATGATGATGATGATGATGATGATGATGATATAAAATTATGGCAATGATGGTAGTAATGAAGATAGACGGATGAGGTATGGGTGCGGGATAATTGATGGGTGACGATGCCCCCTCTCTCCGTCCCTCTCCTTCTCTTCTGTCACTCCTTCACTCTCGCGCACTGTCTTAAAATAATTATGGTGGCGAAGGCGGGGAAAGGGGTGCGCGCGCGCGCGCGCGTGTGTGTGTGTGTGTGTGTGAGGGGCGGGGATTTAAAATTCCCTTAGTTGAGTCTTGGCGATGTGTTTATTCATGATCGTGGTTGTTGTTATCCATGTTCCTTATTTCTCGCATTCCCTGTTTATAAATGAAAGTACCACTGTCTGTCCCTCATGCTGCCTCTCCATCTCTGCAGGGAGTCGGTGCTGTGCCGCTGGTGCTTGTTCGAAGAGCTCAGATGGAGTCATGAGTGGGCGAGGTGCTGCCAGAACTGCTGGCAGTACACGCAGGCCGCGCCCGGCGGATCGGGTGAGGAGCGCCCCTGATCAGAAGCCTGCTGGATTCGTGGGCAGGGAGGCGCTGCAGACCCCACAGACGCTCGTCATCGATGATCCCGAGCAGTGCAGGGACTTAGACGACAGCGAGTCTGATATCACTGACAACGAGCCCGCCACGCCCCCTGAACCAGACTCGCCCCGAGGACCTCCGCTCGACACAGAAGAAGCAGAGTCCTTGGAACCTCCAATCGCCAGGAATGAATCCATCATGAAGAATGCCTCTGTAGACAACTCGCAAGCGCCGAGAAGACACACCTTCCCAGACCCATCTTTATCGCTCTTTCGAGACGACGCTGCTTTGAAAGCCATGATGTCTGAGACGCCCAACAAACCCACAGAAGACAGCATTACACGCAACTTCTCCAGCGCGGCGCTGGACAAACACACCGCCATGGAGCCCAGGATCTTGTTGGAAGTGCTCAACCCGACGTGGCTGCGTCTGCTCCTCGTGCTCAATTACATCGTTCTGTTGGCTTGCCTGCTCTTTTCCTTCTACGAGAAGGAGATCACTTACAGCTCGACCTACTTCCCAGTCGACCTGTGCGATGGGGACAAGGAACAGAGTGGCGAGTGTAGTGCAGTATGGAGCTTCGAGCAAATCTATCTGCCAATTGAGCTCTTCTTCTCAGTCGAGGCAGGCCTCACCTGGAACCAGGATATTATGTTGAACAAGCCGTTTGATGTCAACGCGACTGTGACGTTGATGGGCACGCCGCAGAACCACGAGGACGACACCGACTCCAAGCTGCAGATCATCCTCTACAACAAAACGATCTCGTCGCGTATCCAATGCAGCGGCGAGGTGCCGAAGTACAAAGTGGACGCGCTGCCCGTCTGCACGCGCTTCACGTTGCTCAAGGCAGAGGACTACCGCGCCAGCTACGAGTTCCAGTCTCACGAGATCCATGACTTCCTCTTCATCGTCTCCTGGCCACAGGGCGCAAACGGGGCAAATCCGCTACCCATGCTGGCCGACATCACCTACTCGGTGACTGTTCCCAACCCTAACTTTCGCTACACGCTGATCGCGCTGCACATCGGCCTGTGCGGCTTCACAGCCTTCTTCATCTTGTACTTCGCCTTCAAGGTCTTCTGGCAAGGCTGGGAGCGCGTGCTGCCAGAACACCTGTGGATACTAGGTGCTCTGGTGGCGCTGGGCTTGTTTCAAAACCCCGTC
>WBZZ01006989.1:0-32500 GCA_019918135.1 Paulinella micropora | reverse complement strand
CTTACACTTATCCCCATACTTGCACCCCCCTGTCCTCTCAAAGACAAAACATTCCCCATGCATGACTCCCTCTATGTGCTTAAAGTTGCATGCCTTCCCTTTCAAGCACCCTCGCACTCTGAAAGAACACACATACCTTCTCAGTGCTTGCCTTAGCAGCATAAGCAATTGACCCTCCTTCTTTATTCTTTCCTTCTCCCTTCCCTTCCCTCCTCTCCCTCTCCTTGGTCCTATCTATGTCTAGTGCTTTCTCTTGAACCTCCCCCCACCAGTGTTCCAAAGTCCACTTGTGTTGCTTCTTACTCACTGAAAGGGTACTCAACCAGGTACTCCAATCTGTTCTGACGCTTTCAGAAGCATAACAAGGGGCTTTCAAAGCTCTCGTTATGATCGTTTCAAATGTGCGGTCATTGGTTCCATGCCCCTTCATCTCTAACTCCTCCACTAAGCTCGCCAACTCATCAAACTGAGGTGCATAGTCCTCATTCTCCCTCAGCTTCCATTTATGCAACGCAGTCACTCTATCCTGCACATCCTCTGCACTCACCTCCCCAAACCTCTGCAATCTATCCCATATCTCATTCACATTTTGCCCAAAGTCAGGCGAATCATCCCTCACCAAGTCACTCACACTTCTCCTCGCCTTACCCGTCAATCTCCCATACACAAACAAAAACGCTCTCTTCCTTTGCTTCGTCACCTCTGCCTTCACACTCCTTCATATCTATGAGCAATCTTATTGTTCTCCTCCTCTCTAACTTCTCTTTCTCAGTGATAGCTCTCTCTTGGGCTGCCTTTTCTTCAGTCTAAACTGATTCTTGTGCTGAGGGTGAAGCTAACATACTTCCCTTCACCTCAGTTGTATTCCTCAGTCTTTCCACAGCCTCTTTCAGCCTCACGCTCGTCCTCTTATCAGCAATGCTGGGTGTGCTTTGCTTCATGGTTAATGGTGATCTCATTTCTGTCTCCTCCCTTTCTTTTCTCGTCCACCTCCCTCACACTCTCCTCTTCCTCATTCTCTTTTTCTTTTTCCCCATCCCCATACAACTCCTCCCACAGCCACATGTATTTAGGCACATCCTTCCCTCTAGACTGCCATGCCGTAATATGTTCTTCATGAACCATGCGATAATGTTTATTTACAGGTTTGAGGGCTCCCTCTAAACCTTTCTCCCCCAGTCTCAGCAAAACAGCTCTTCTCCATTCCTTGAATTGTTTTTTCCCATCGTATGCTTCTTCATTATTTTCCCCTTGTGTTACATTTCCCCTCCTCTTCACTGTCGTGAGTTGGTACCTTTCCTCTACTAGCGGGAACAACATGTCTGCAGCAGCTGCAGTGTCCCCGTTAGCTTGCTTGACGATACCTCAGTCAAACCTCCCCTTTTTCCATGTTGGACTGTGCTCACCAGCACTCACTCCCCTTTTCCCTTTGTAGAAAGTCCGCGGTGCTTCAGTGTCCACCGACGTTGTCCACGATCCCTCCCTTTTCCCTTTTCCCAGTTAATCCCTTTTCCCGAGCCCCAGATCGCCCAGATGGCACCTAGATGGCGAAAGTATTTTATTGTGCACTCCCCCTCAGGTAAGCAGTATGCTTCCCTGTTCTGTGCCACTCAAGGTGTGGCACTACCTATCCCGCGGTTGCCCTTCTGCCTGAAGGGTCTTGGATCCAGCTAGCTTCTTTTCTGGTTTGCGCTTCAGGGTGTTCAACGCTCAAGGCTCATAACCCTTAATGAATCTTGACCGGTTGTAGTGGCTCAGGATCGAACTAGGGCGTCCCCCAGTAAGTCCCCCAGTATACCAGTTCAAATATTTTTGCAGGATCTGGGGTAAGCAATCTCTCATATCGAAGGTCTCGGGTGCTCATTTCTAGCCTGGTGTAGAAATGCAGGAGATTGTCCTCTGTCATATTTTCCTTGAGGTTGATCCATCGGCGATGGATGTGGCCCACCTGTCGAAGGGTAACGTAATCAACGTCCGGGTGCCAGACTTGGAAGTGTCGTTGAGCGTGGTGTGATGGTTTCATACGGACAAGCGGAGCTCCGTAGGGGTAACCGCGGAGGTGTTTGTCTAGGGAGTACGGATTAATTTTTTCCGTCGAATATGGGACAGTATGGGGTGGGTGATGTACCACGTGGATGTCCTTGCTTGAACTTCGACCAGTTTCGCTGGCGACGACCATAAGGAAGCACTGGGCTAGATGCCACGGGACATTTTCATAAGGTATCCAACGGAATTTGCATGAGGAGGAATCACTAACATTAGGAGTGCCCGGATAGGCCTTCCAGTCGTGTGCCTTCTGAAGATAGTCGCGGGTAGCGGCGTCATCAAGCGTAACTATCCCGACGAATTTCGTTATGCACGCCGATTGTCCCATGTAATGGGCAAGTCGGGGTCAAAGAATGAGCCCAGAAACTGTTCATCTTTGTTGTCCGTGTAGTAGACCGTGAGACTACAGTTGTCGAAAAAACTGAGCGGCAAATCGACAATGCAGTCGTAAGATCGCTCGTGCACTGCCCGCAGACCTGCAGTAGTGTTGGCGCTGCCGAGGTCGTAGTACGTGTCGTTTGCGACAATTTTCATCCATATTGGGTCATTACATGGGACACGATGAAAATAGTGTTGTAGGGCGAAACAGCGTTCTCGAGTTGGGAGTCGAAAAACACGGCGAATGTACGGTGATGCCTCGAGTGGTATCGGGTCGAACCGCAGATGTTTGGGTTCGATTTGCTCCATGCTGCACCACGGGAATAATAGTTCCCCTTGGAGGACGGCTGCTAAAGGGGTTGGATTATGATTTGATCCCACAAGCAGGCCGAGGTACGAAGATCGATATCCCCATGGGCGGAGGAAAAAGTCAAAGGCCATTCCTTCCTTGAAGTATTGGACATCGCCGGTGGGTTCGATGTTAGGTCCAACTAAAGAGGCGGCGATGAGTTGGGCAGTGTTTCTGCCGTTTTTCGGGCTGAAATGAAATATGATGGCGGTCTGTTTGCTTTGATAGAACCGTGACATCATGGTAGCACCTTCCTGGATATTGAAGATGTGTTCAAGTTCGGCCTTCGTAGATACACTACCGCCACGACGGGTCATCACAGGGGCCGATGTAGTGCTCACACGCATCAAGCACACGGCTTCGGTATTGACGACAGAGTGAGGGATTTTGGCGCCCGAGATGAGGGCAAGGCCTTGCGTAAAATCCTGAAAGGTCTCAGGGTCCATTTCGTGTGCAGTATTGCGAGGGGGCCAGTAACGCTGCATCAAGATGGTAGGGCGATTGCGGTGGAAGCCTTGGATGGCGTCAGTGAACTCTGTCGATTCTGCATTGTCCCATGGTGTCTTCCCCTACCAAGGTCGCGGTTCTGTGTGCGAGTAGATCTTGCTTTCACTGTCACGTGGTAAACGGGTATCCCGCGGGAGGAAAGTCCGCACCAAAAGTGGCCTGTCGGCGAAGGTGTTGAAATCTGATGAAGGGAGAAGCCAAAATTTAGCCAGTCTTCAGTTGATGTGAAGAGAGGCGGCCTTTCGAGAGGTTCGATACGGAAGACACCGTACGGGACTGGTTGTATCCTAGGGAAGTGGCGTTCCACTCTTGGGTGTTGTGTTTGCACAATCGTCGAGTCCGGCCATAGGCCTTGGTTGAGGGTAAAGTGCTTAGGGATCCAGTGGCCAAGGTGACGGCAATGCGGGTGAGTGCCTGGAATCATGGTCATGGCCACTGTTGGGAAATAAGTTGCAAAAATGTCTCGGACAATGTAAAGTTCGCAATCCATGCCTGGGGAGCCGTTGGTGCCAAAGGCTCTTTGAAGATCCAGTTGATGGCCTGGTATCTCAGTAAAGTCGGAGAATCCTGACCAGGGGCGGCTCGATTTCGTGGGGCGGACCCGGATATAACGATCAGCCGGAGGGGATAGCGGTGCTGGTGGTACCGGATTCATCGCATCTCTCTGTGCAAGGATTTCTGGTGGTCCACCCTTAATGCAGTCCGCAATATTGGGAGTACAGGTCTTGTAACTTCCAAGCGGGCTGAGCGAAAATGTGGCCAAGGGACCGCCTTTCACCGGAGAGTGAGACGCCGAAGATTGGGACGGTGCCCTTGCTGGGCTTCCTGCTATCGCCGACGAGGAACTGGACGAAGACGACGAACTGCTGGAAGGGCTGGCATCACGGCTGGGCTTCCCGTCAGCGTCGACGAGGAACTGGACGAAGACGACGAACTGCTAGAAGATGCGCGAGATGCTTTCCGCCAGGAGCGGCGGAGTGCCTTCTTAGATGCCTTACTTAGTCCGGCGACTGGACTGGTAGTCGGTTGGATGGGCCGGGGTGGTGGTCTCTTGTAGAAAGCTTCATGTCGCGACACCTTATACCCCGCTCGCCCTTGCATGTTAAGTAGAAATACAGAGTAGTTAACCGCCAGAGGTAGGAAGTATAGTGGCACAGATCGTGCAATCAGCAACGTAGCCGCAAGGTTGAACACAATCTTAATCACAGCTTCAGCATACGCATCCTTATTCGGATCCACACGAACCGGCAAATGTCTCTCAACACCCGTTTTTCGCAGAAAATCGTTGATGTAGGTCGCCACCCACTCTTTATCCGTTCTGAACTTTTTCATCACACTGCCCGTCTGCGTGCGTGACCACGCCTGTAGCTCTTCCACTTGCCTCAACGTCCCCTCCTGCTCCCTTGTCCGTACCCAATAGTTCTTGATGTAGCCAGAGACGTTGTCAACAAATACATTGCAATACGGCGTCCCCCAAAACATAGGAAACGCAATCTTTCCCGTCCCGTCTCCACTCCAATCCTCTCCAGCTCGTTTGCAGATAGTCAAGGAAGCCCCCTCGTAGTTCGAGTGTTGTTTCATTTTAGTTGTTTGACAGGATGTGCAAGAAAGGTCAGCAAACGACCCCTTGCCTGAGGTTGATATTGTTCATCCTGACAAACTGTCTTCCCATCGTCTCGCCAAAGTGCCAGACGTCATGCAAGGATTGTAGGTCGGTTGTTGCAGACGGCTTCATCGTTGTGTTCCAAAACGCAGCCGACGCACCAGGGTAGGGGCACTTGCCTTCATCTCGTCCTTTCATCCCTGCTTTCTCCGCCTGCTTAAATGTATACTGGCAGGTGTCCTGATCGAAATCGCCTACCAATATCTGCTTCCCTGGGTCAACCTCAATCTTTTCCTTAGTCACAAAGAAACCGTTGCCCTGCAGTATTATCGCATAGCCTTTCTTCTGCAGTTGCCCCGCCGAGAAGAGCACCCTATCCAACGTTTCCAGGCTATACGTTTCTCCCATTGTCACGTCGCGCGGTTCACCACAGCCATCGACTCCAAACGATGCTGTCCCTTTTTCCGAGGTCCTCGTAGGCCCTGAGATCCCAACCAACTCCAGGTTCTCGTCCTGTTTATCTCGTAACATCCTGCCATCAGGAACAAGGTGACGGGTCGTACCGCAGTCCAAGAACACTTCGGTCTCCAGCCTTACTCCCCCGTCCCCTGCAAACGCCATAAGCCCCGTAGGTCGTTCATTGGAACCGCCATCCGTAGCCGAGCTAGCATCCACCCCATTCGGTTCATCCTCATCCTCCAATTCATCGCGTTGCCGAAGTAACTCCAGATATCTTTCCCCAGCTTGTTGTACACTGGAGCTGCAACCCCAACGACCACACCGACGGGTCACCACTCATCATGTGTGCAGCGTTGTCTTCATACTTGTCTTCCTGAGGTGTATTAGGTGGCTTCTTTTCCTCTTCAGGCACCTCTTCATCCCCTGTCCTCAGAACCGGTTCGACCTCCGTGAGGTCTCGATGAATCGTAATCACCGTATTAAGTTGATCCCAAGGTCCCACCGTCCTTGCCTGCCCACCCGATTGCTCCTCTTGACGTTGCTGTGGCAGTTGAGCTTCCGGCGAGACCGACTGTGCCTCCTTAACTTCTTTGGCTTCCTCCATGTCCTGAGACGTCCTTTGCCTCTTCTTCTCTGGTGGGTAACTGAACGGAGCCGGATATTGTCTCGCCGTTTCGCGCAAGATCATCCTCTGGTTCTCGGTGTCCGTCTCTTCCAAAGCTTCCATCAAGCCTTCCCAGCTCACCTCCATCCACTGCATCACGTTCGACGGTGGGTTCATCATCAGATCCCGATTGTAGCGTGGCATTAGCTCTGTCTTCCCGAGTTCCGGCATTACGTGACAATATCGTAGCATCCTGTTGTAGGCTAAGTCCCCCCTCATCTTGGCCAACGTCGATCCATGGGGTCCAAACCCTCGAGGCGGAAGCAACCTCCTGTTGTCGTAAACCGCCTGCCACGACGGTCTCACCTCATCTTTTTGCGTCTACAAACAAAATATTTTGGGAACTGGGTAATCTTGCTTCTGGCAGGCCTCATCGCAATACACCACCATCTTGCAACGACCGCATCTCTTCTTCTTTCCAGGCAAGCTACACATTTCGCACTCCTCCGGCATATGGACACCTTGTCAACAGGCTCGTTCTCCACCATGCGAACCACCCATTCTTCCCAATCGTGAGGCGCTATCCGTAGGTTGTACATCCATCGTGAGTACCGTAGCTCATCCAAACTTGCATTGTTGAAACAGGTACGGAAGTCCGCGACATTGACATTCCCATTTCTGGTATTTCCGGGCAAGACCGTCTCCGGTGGTCCAAGGTACACGAACGGTGCAGGCGTCGCCATGAACGCATACAGCCTTCTGCCGTCACGCCCCTTCCGCTCCGCACCAACTTCTCTTAGACCTCCCCCATCCGCCGCAGGCGTCAGATAAGCATCATCCATCGTTCGTGACACCACCATCTTGTCGTTGCTGGGTCTTACCGACGCCAAACAAGACACACCCGGCTGACGCGTAGCCCCGCCTTTGCCTTTTTCGCCCCCTTTCTTCCAGCTGACATCCTTGACTGGAGGCCCACTGGTTTTGGTCGCCGTTTGACTCGCCCCCCCGTCACTCTTCTGAGCTCCCGTCGGGGGCAGTTTCCTTCGGTACCTTTCCTTCAAGGTAGAGCATCGTTGCCCTTGATGTTCGTGGCCAGGGATCCTACAAGGCTGCGTGCAGGTAAAGTACTTGTGCGGACGCCCACAGTTATAACATTCAAGTTTCTTCCGTAGGTCGCCCCCATCCTTTCCGTGCGCCGCCACCATCGAAATCTCCGCCCTATCCGTTTGACGCAACGACTCATTCGCCAGCACCCTCCTTTCGAAGAGCAAGCGAAACTGATCCCACGTCCGCGACGGCGAAGACACTTGATCGTCGAGAAACGGCCTGCATAGATCCCTTTCCGAGCATTTACTCAACGCAGTCTTAATAAACTGCATTATCAACGTAACACTGATAGGTTCCCATTATCTTCAAGGAAGTCGCAGTGAGTCTCGAAGTCGCTCATCTGAGCCATCATATCCTCCTTGCAGTTGAACTTCCACGTGCTGATCAGCGTATTCCTCTTTTGCTTCTGATGAGCCTCGTTGCCTTGGTATCGGAGCCTCAACACGTTGATTAACTCCTCCAGCCGCAACGATGGCTCCCTGACTAGATGCCGTACGATTCTTTCCGCCGGTGTCCCGTACTCTAGTCCCTTGTAGAGCCACATAAAAATTTGCGCTCTCCTTGCTATCACCTTTCGTCTTTGAGCAGGTGTCAGGTTCCTCTTCGCTTCATCCGGTTCAACCGGCGCAGCACGATCTTGAGAGGATGACGCAGGCTGCAATCCCGTGCTTGCCCCCTTCTTGCTCGCCCTCCGGTTGCCAGATCCCTTTGCTTCCGTAGCCACGGCAGCTTCTTTCGCCTCCTCCTCCACTTCCATTCGCCATTGCAGTACGTCCTCCAGGGGCGCGACGTACTCCCAACATTCCACGGACGAGAGGTCGGCTCTGACTTGCGCAAACCAGTCATCCCAGCTCCTTCCTTCGACTCCATCCTTGAAAGCTGGCGCCTTTCCTTGCAGAATCGCAGACGCAGCATCTTTCGGCGTAGAAGCACTCATAACCCAATGTATTAATATCCACCGGTTTACTTGAACGTAGAGGTCAGGACCGAGACCGGAGCACTTGGTGACTTGCTTGTTTAGGCAAATCTGAGAATTTTACTGACTAAAACAGAATGAGGTAAATTAGGCGCGCGTTCAGCCGCGTGTATGTCCTGATCACAGTAATTACAACTGTCAGTACTAAAGATAAATAAATCTTATGTCGGCCCTTCCTATCGATAATAATACCTCAATACTAATAATACAACCAAACACAGTCCTCAAGAATGAGAATGATGTCTCGCTGTATTAGCTCAGTGAAGCCGAAAAGGAAAACGGCAACAGACCAGGAATAAAATGGCATCAGGTCGAATCTTTATACCAATCTGGACAACGGTTAGATTGTATTATTAATTCGATAGACCGTTACTGACTTTTTATTGAGCTGTCGTTAGGGGCATTACACTGGAAATCGGGAAAAATGCAATAGATGGAGGAAAAAGGCAATAGTCAATCTTTTCTAACATTTGTTGTCTCCATTACCGCGGCCCCCCCCTATTCTGTTTTGTTTCTGTCCCCCCCCCCCCCCCTTCTCGACTGCCGCGGCATCAAAAGTGCGGTGGCAAATGGAGCCCATGCCGCTCGACGTGGTGCGACCCCCGGCCCGGGAACTTACACCCACACACGCCCTCCAGCTGCTGCGCCTGGCGGAAACGCAGCTGAGCACATGCCTTGGTTCGGGCACGCCGTGCCTCGCAGAGAGCGACGGGTTGCGCTCTGCGCTGTTCCAGCACTACCGTTCGCAGTACCAGCTGGGGCAGCCCCGCATTCAACTGAACATCGTCGCGGACCCGTCGCACGTGCCCGCCGTTCGCAGCAGCGGTTGGTGCCATGTACTGTGCTGGGCACAGAGCGCGTCGTACATGGCCAAGCACGAGTGGCGCGGGCGCGCGCTGCGCGCCCTGTCCGCGCCAGAGCTCAAGAGCCTGGCCTCCTGTGCGGGCAACATACGAAGCTGGGCCGTGTGCCTGGGCGTCTTGCTAGACAGGGGCCAGGGGCAGGCACAGACGACGCTGCCGATCCCGTGGCCCGAACTCGTGGCCGCCAGAAATGAATTCCAAACGATAGTCGCCGCGCTGCGCAGCGGCCAAGGCGGCTCCAGCGGCGCCGTGCTCGAGTGGTTCAGGCGCCACGTTATCCACCGGGTTTGGGCGGGCCTGCAGAGGTGCTTCTGGGGGCAATGCTACTCGGCGTGGCTCACGCCCGACCCGGCCGCGACCCTGGCCGAGCTGTCGCCCTCGCTGGAGGTGCTGACAAACTGGTACGTGTACCTCTCGCTCTTCTACGCGCGGCTCGCGGCCGCGGCCCCGCCGCGCTGGGATACCCTGCTCGAGCCCACCACGGCCACGTCCGCGCGGGCCTTCCGCGAGCGTCTGTGGGGGGCAAACGCCACGCCCAAGGTCTCCAAACGCGTCCGCGACAGGTTCATGGAGATCTGCTGTGCGCAGAACCTCACGGGCTGCGCCGAGGAAAACTATCGGACGATCTTTGGCCAGGGCGCCGCGGCCGCCGTCAAGCCGTCGGCCGTCATGCAAAAGCTGGCAAATGCATACAGGCGCGAGTGTCTGCAGACGCTCGCGGCGCGAGCCTCCTCCGACCCCGGCGCGGTCTGGCGTCTGGGGCAGGCACACAAGCTCAGCTCGGACGACCCGCTGGACGAGCTCGACCTGGCCCTGCTCGAGGAGCGCCTCGTGCTACTGCACTGCCAGAGCGCTGGCGACAGGGGGCTGGTGCTGCTGCCCCCTGTCGCGCTGCGCTGCACGCTCCCTGCAGAGACGGCGCAGGAGTTTGGCGTCTTGCCTGACACGCTGCGGCCGCGCCCCGTGCTTATCAGCGCCTTTGGCGCCTGGCTGGGCTACGGGCCGGACGACGGCGTGGTGTTGTGCGGCAGCCTCCCCGAGGCTTACGCTTGGTGGTGCCTCATGCTGCAGCGTCGCTTTCGCGGCCATTTGCAGGACGGTACTATGTTCTTGGACGCGGCGGTGCCTCTGCAGTCATGGCTGGCCTCACTTGTTCGCCACTAAAGGCCTGCGAGCGGGAAGGAAAGGGGGATGGACATTGCACAATTGGGCCAAAAATTCAAAGAGGAAACATAGCCTGGAGGAAAGGAGAAAAGAAAAAGAAGGGGCGGGGGGAAAAGGAGGAGGGGGGGGGGGGCGACTTGTCACACACCTCCTGCCATTGCGCAACGACCCCCCCCCCCCTCCCACTTCCTCTCTTTCTCGTCAACTCCCCCCAAAAAAGGAGGGGAGTGAGACAAGGAAATGTGCTTTCCCCCCTCCCACACTTTCATCCCCCTTCCCCCCCCCCCTTCTTTCCCGTTCGTTTTTCCTTTTCCGTGTTGGCCCCCCCCCCCCCTTTGCGTCCCGAACGTATGTTTCCAGTCCAAGGCGCGGGCAAGGTGATTGAGGAGGGGTGTCTGCCCCCCCCCCCCCCCCCCCAAACCCTGCTCCTTTCCCTCCCCCACAGTCTTTCCCCCCCCCCCCCCCCCTTTTTTTTCCTCCCTTCCTCTCTCTCGTCACCGCCGTTACCAGCTCTCGCCAAAAAGACAAGGGAGGTGTCACTGCCTTTGGTCGTGCCACACATTTCCGACAAAGTCACACAATCAAGCACTCCTTTCGTTTTCTCTCCCCTTCTTAAAAAACCCGCGTTCGCACCATGTCTGCCACCGAGAACAAACACGGCTGCGACGACAAGGACCCGAAGCCAAGCGCAACGATGGTTGCCACCGAGGAGCCAGCCAAGCAAGCCCGCGACAAGCGCGAAAAACAGAGGCCTCTAGCGCGCAGGCACAGGCGCCGCGAGTGCCCCGAGGTGTGCCTGCTGTGGCCCTCGGAAGTCAAGATGCTGGCTAGACAGTGCAGGATCGGCCGGCTGGGCGGCAGGAAGTTGCGGCGCAGCGTGACCGACTCGCTCGACGATTTCATGCGGATCATGCACGAGCGCGTGGACCTGTATGGCGGTGAGAACTGCCGCCGCAAGACCGCTCGGGTCGAGGATGTGCTCCTGGCGTACATGACGGGCTTCGGCCGCCGGCTGTACCTGGGCGAGGACGAGCCGCCAGCCAAGAAACGCCGCAGCAGCAAAAAGCGCGGGGAGGATGAGGAGCAGGAGGAGCGCGACGACGCCGCCGCCACGACAGCAACAGCGGCCGCGAACTGACAATGCGAAGCAAGAGAGCAGACGGCCAGCACAAAAAAAAGCCAGCAGCCAGTCTAGTTTGAGCAGACAAGTAAATTTCTTTTTTCTTTAATTAAAACAAAAAAAACCAAGAGCTAAGGGGGGTCCTGGCTGGCCATCGCCAGGGGGGCGATCACAAGTAAATGTTATCTCGGCCGAGTAAAAGTGTCTTTTTTTTTGGTTCATTGTTGGTTCCAGCAGAAAGCTCGGGAGGATCACGCCCTCTTTCCCCCCTACCTTGCCTTGCTCTCTCTCTCTCTCTCTCTCTGCTCCTCTCCTTGCACTTTTTGTGTGCAGGCCTGTCCGTTCACTTTGGAGCTAACACATTCTTTCTTGAACCAGCTTGCTCTAACTCAGGAAGGGTTCTTTTTATAGCTGTGATGTCTTCTTTCAAATTTCTTACGATTTCGACGAACTCTTTGATGCTCGTGGCTCCGCCCTCCTCGACGCCAAACATGTTCAGCAAGTGTTGATATTCTACTGCTTTCGCTTCCGGGTCTTCCGGCACTCCTTTGCAAGGGTTCGAATCGCACTTCATCCAGGTGATCATGGCTATAAAGTATTTCGCGAAGGCAAAGGAGTTGCCGATCACAGACAGAAGGCTGGAAGCCGTCCACACCATGGCCTTCTGTAACGAGCATTCTCCACCATCAATTGCGTTGTCTGTCAGGATGCAGTTGTTGCAGATAGTAGTAGCGTTTGTGTCCCGGCCAGTTCTCAACATCACCGACCACTCCATACCGGACTTGTCCGAATCGGGATTGCGAAGGACCATGATATCTTCGTTGTTTTCATGGATGTTGTGCATGATCATGAGCGACATCGACAGCAACAGCAGCGTCATGATGAAGCCGGCCATGTGGATCAGCAGGTGATTTCTCCAGCCGTAGAACTTGATCACGTTTTTCAGCACTGCAGTTCTGGACCTAGAATCTTTTTGGTACCAAACGGTCGAGAACAAAACAAAGGCCGCGAACAACGAGACCGTTGTGACGACTGCCGCGATGTTCAGGCCTTGGGTCGTTTTGAAGATTTCGGATTCAGTGCCGAAATCTTTGCCTACCCCAAACGGTTTGTCATCGAACATGTGCCTGACGCTAAAAGAAGCAGAGGTCAGATGCAAGGACATGGCCGAGGTCGAGAACGCCCACATGAAGCAATAAAAATACCATTCCCAATCATCCTCTTTGTTGTCTCCTTTCTTCGGGTTGGTTTCGTCACTGGTTTCAGCAGCAACCGGGAATACTTGTTTAGTAGACATTGGTTTTTTCTTGAGTCGCAAGAATGGCTGTACGTGGACCAGCCTCCGGGGGGTGTAAAGTCGTAAAAGTCCGTTCGGTCAACAACTAATCTTTGTTATTAAAATACAGTCTTGAATAGAACGTACAAATCTCACCCAAAACCTGTTTAAAAAGTTAACAAGAAAAAAGAAACAAATCTATTTCTCCCCCCCCCCCATCCGATGTTGACAATTTAAATCTTTCTTTTTATCCCTCCCTCTTCCTTTTGTTTCTTCCCCTCCTTCGCCGATTTACACTTTTTTTTTGTCTGCTCAGATGTTTCTTTTTGGGGAACCTGTGTGGGGCGGGAAGTGCGGAGAGAGAAAAGGAGGGGGCGAGGCGCGGGTTGTACTAAGCAGAGCGCAGAACAGAAAAACGCGTGCCACGGTCCCGCCCCCCTCCCCCACACAACATTCACACTCACTCCCCATTCTCTTTCCTGTCCGAAATCTCGTAACTGTGCAATGGAAAGAAGAGGACGAAAAAAAGACGAAGCAAACAAGACGCAGACTGAGTAGAAGCTGAGAAGAAATAGCGGGGGTGAGGGGAGACGACGGTGCAAGAGTCTCCCCTCCCTCCAAAAAAAGGACAGAAGAAGAGGGCCCCGGAGAGGAGACGTCCTGCAGACTAGCCCCCCCCTCCCCCCCCTTTTCACACACCACTTTCCCCCCCGTGCGTTTGTCTTCCTTTTCCTGTCCCTTCCGCTCTACCCTCCCGCCTTTCACCGCAGCCATCTTTGCGGTTCCTTTAATTCGTCTTGTCCTTTTTGCCAGCCCGGTTGGGCAGCACTGCGCTGCGCAATCGTCTCTCATGTCCTTTGCCCTCGCGGTCCCCCAGGGCTCTTGTCGGCGCAGCTGCGATCTGCTTGTCTTCCTGGATAATGTACGACCATCGAAGTTCGGAACCCGCCCTGAAGACCGGGTTCTGCCCCGTGCCGCAGGTCAGGTACGGCCGGCGGAGGCCCGGCCACACGTACGCGGGCTTCTTGAGGACCAACAACGGCTGCTGGTCGCCGCTGTTGACCAGCTGTGCGGAGCCCTGGTACCGTAACGCGGGCGGCAGTTCGAACACGATGGACTGGCCGGCCTGCGCGCGAAAGCGCTCCCAAGTGCCGTCGTGCAGCGCCAGGCGTTTCAGCACCCGGTTTTGGTGCCACTTGTACAGGTCAAGCAAGCCAAAGCCGTCGATGCAGACCGCCTCCCAAGACAGGAAGTGAGTGGCGTGCGCAGTAGTTGGCGGTTCGAGCGCGAGTTTCGGGTGCGGGCTGACGCTCCCGTCGAAGAAAATGCCGCCTCCCACATTGCCGGGGTTCACTTCCGTGGTTGTGAACGCGCCGAGGTTGTCGCCACAACCGTCTCTCGCGACGGCGAACACCGTGTTCCCAAGGGTGCCCAGCGCGGTGCCCTTGAGGTTGGGGTCGTCCGCACGCGGCCACCCGCAGGGTTCCCGGCCGCGCACGCAGGCACCGGTCGCCAGAGACGCACCCCGTCCGGGGAGGTGTGCAATTCACCGGCAGCCCAGGCGCAGCGACAGATTACGCACAGCCTTTGAGGACGCATCACCAGCAAAGGTTCTCGTCGGCTAGCTTCGAGTTTTTCCTAACCAAAAACAGTACGAGGTGCGAAAGAGAAGTAGTCAAGGACTTTTCTTTTTTTCTTCCTGCTTCTGGTAGTGAAAAACAAACGTTGCAAAAACGAATCAGCATGCACACGACATTAACAATCGTCGTCTAAAACATAAAAACACAGGCACAAGACCCCCCAATGACAGACGTTCACACAAAGAAAAAGAAATTGAATGCAATTACACGCAGCAGCATACAGTTCGCAAAATCATATACACAAAAAAAAAACAAGTCGCATGCACACACAACACACTATCCAAACAAACAAGCACACACACAGCAGCACACAGTTCGCAAAATCATATACACAAAAAGACAAGTCACACGACACACTATACAAGTCACATGACACGCTATCCAAACAAAACGAACAAACACACACACAAAAAGCCATACCCACAAACAAGCACACAAACACACACAAAAATTATTTGCAGAAAGGCGCACACACGCAGATATTAAAGACGACACACACACGCACAAAAAATTATGACACTCAAAATCACACACACGCACGCACAAATCACGCACACATACAAAAACAACTCTCAAAGCATAAACACACACACAGACCACACACACACACACTCTCTCAAAGGCACACACACACGAAAACACTCTCAAAACATAAAAACACACGCACCAACATGACTTACAAAAGCAACATACAAGCACACACACACCAACATGACTCACACATGGTACACGCGCAAGTATTACACACTGACATCATCACATACACACACAAAACCTGTCTTCACAAAATCGCAACATCTAACATTGACATTCATACAAACACGTATACATAAAAGCATTGACTCGCAAAAAGAGTCTACAAACACAGCCAGCACATCACAGAGGCATTTCACGAAATCGCACACACACACACACACTAAACAAACACACACACACAAACACACACACACAAACACACACAAACGCACACAAACACACACACAAACGCGCACAAAAACACACACAAACGCACACAAACGCACACAAAAACACACAAAAACACACACAAACGCACACACGAACACACACACACCAACAAATACACACGCACACACATTCGCAAAAATCACAGGCGTGTAACAGCACTGATCATTGTCGTCCCTCCTCACTTCAGCTCGTCGCAAAACCCTCCCCCCCCCCCCCCCCCCCCCACCACCACACCAGCCCCACTTTTTACTCGTCCCGCGACGCACCTGAACGCTTACAACACATTTTGCAATATTGTGCACCCCTTCCAAAAGGAAGTGGGGAGATTGTGCGCATTAGCCCATTACCTTTATTGGCCCCCCCCTAACCTTTTGGAGCACCAAGAGGAATTATACGTGTGTCACTTTCTTTTTCTTTTGGCCCCTTCATTTCTTTCATGAGCAATCTGAATTTCCGAGTGAGTGTGTATATCTTTCTTACCAGCGTCTGCTTGTTTCAGGGGCCCGACGTGCTCTTCGTTTCTTTCATTCTCTTGGTAGGCAGAACGGTCAGGATCTTGTACAGATGATGCAAAAAAAGACCGGAAATCCCAACCTGACTGTAGAGGTCATTGTCCAGCGTAGAGTTAAGCGAAGGGTTGTCTTTGTGCGAGCAGGCCTGCGAGCCCAATTTTTATTATGGCTTATATATATATATTTTTTTTGTATCGTCCCTGCTTTGTTACATAAAAAACATTTTCTTTTTTTTACTAAGGTTTTTTTATATTTACTTCTACTTTGAGTCTCTTGGCTGGGGACGCGATCTGCTCACCACACCTGCGGCAAGGATGCGTAGCGCCGCCCTTTTGTGCCAGCAGTAGGGCCGTGAATCGTTCGCGATCTTTTGTATCATATTCCTTTAACAGCGAAGAGACCAAGTCTTTTAGTTGTTTTCTTTTTTGCTCTTCTTCTTTTTGTTCTAACTCTTGGCAGAGTTTGAAGATTGGGTGAAGCTTAGTAAGAAAGCCAGACGTAGTAAAGGGCTTGCCAAACGTGTCTTGTATCGCGTGTTTCATTTCCTTGTCTATCGTTTCATACTGTATCGCATGAAACTCTCGATCTAGTCGGTAGATCTTTCGCTCAAGCTCTGCAATCTGTACCTGAAGTTCTCCAATCTCATCATTGTACTTCTCAAGATACCCAGATGCGCCTTCGCACATTGAACCGATTGTCGCTGTACCAAGCCTGCTTGGGCTTGTCCACAATTTGTAATCGTTATCCCAAAAGCTGCGCACGGCAGCTATGACTTCTTCAGTGTTTGCAGCTCTCAGTAAGTCGGGGAAGACGTCGTCGGCTGGCTGGTCCATTCTTGCCTAGAACTCACTGCCTTTTCTTCAAGTCTTTTATCTTCTTTCTACCAGCGCTCTTCTTCAGCAACAAGAGCGATTCTTCGTTCGTTTGTATCTTCTTTGCAATGCGTACTGCGGGAAAGGGGGGGGGAGACGGGAAGGAGAATGGCTTTCCCATCTCCCCCTGCGCATCCTTTCTCCTCTCTCTCTCTCGATTTCAGCTCGCTCTGCTTCTTTTTTTTTTCTTTTTTTTTATTTTCTTTTCTTGCCCATCCCCCCCCCCTTCCCCGGGCAGAGACGAAAAGTTGGGCTGGTCACAGAGATAGGTACTGTGACAACCACGCCGAGTGGGAGGAGAATGGACCCCCCCCCCCCCCCCCCTCTCCTTTCCTCCTCCCTCCTCTCCCCCCTCCCGTTATTAGGCCCTCGACAGGATTTCCTGCAGTTCTTGGTTGATTAGCTCGACCAGCCCCGCCTGGCAGAGCCAGCGTACATAGTCGTCGACGGACTGGCCGGGGGGCTCCGGCGGCACGCTAGCCGCGGGCAGCACCCAGCCGCACTGCGTGAGCGCAAATCGCGAAAGCCTGGCGTAGTTCTGGCGGGCGCGCTCCACCAATCCTTCCGCCGACTGTTCGAGCTGCGCGTGGTTGTGCAGCCACTCGCGATAAGAAAAAACGCTGTGACCTGGCTCGCACGGTGCGCCCGACGCCTGCGGCAAAAGCTCCTTTGCCGGCGGCAGGGGCTGCGCCGTCTCGCACAGACGAAGTAGCGTTTGGTAGTCTGACTCGCACGTGTCCTCCAGCGTGTGTCGCGAACTTGATCGCTCTCCCGCCAGTGCGATCCATCTGAGCTGCACCCGGTCGTACGCGCGAATGACGTTGACCCAGAGTTGCTTGAACCTCTGTTGCTCCCGCCCGCGCCGCGCCTCGCAGCAGAAAATTCCCAGCACGCACAGCGCGCGCACTAGCAGTTGCCTTTGCTCCAGCGACCTCTGCAGCAGCCGGCCGCTGGTCTCCTCCCAGTCCGGCGTCTGCAGCAGTCGTTTGCTGGTCCCCTCTCCGTCCGGCGCCTGCCGTTCCAGCACGGGCCGCGCGTAGACCCTCGCGGCCGCCGCCAGCGTTTGCAGAGAAGAGACAGACGAGGCACCGAGCGCGTGCGCGGCGGCGGCCAGGCGCCGGTACTCGTCCAGCCAGGGCATTGTCATACCGCTGAAGCAGTTCGGGGCGGGCACACCAAAGCGTTTCATCACTGTCGCGTTGAGCAGCGCGGTGACATCTGGCACCAGCTGGAAAAGAAGTTGTCTGAGCAGTACCGACGTGACCAGCCTGCCGCGGGAGTCCCTGCGCCTGGTCCCAGCGCGGCGTGCCGGCGACGCCGGCCTCGTCGTCCAGGCTCTGTAGCACTTCGTGCAGGCTGTCCGCCCCGCTCGCAAAACCTCGCGAGGGCCCGCCTCATGTCGTCCAACCCCGGCACTGTACTGGCGCAGGGGTCGCCGCGCCGGCCCGCAAGAACAGGCTGTCTACGCCCGCCCAGGCCGAGTGCGCTGTTATTGAGAGGCACAGCACGTGCAGCGCGTGGGAGCCAGGAGAACCCAACGACGGGCGCAACTGTGCGCCCGTCCAGAGGTCATCAGGGCTGCAGGCCTTGCTCAAGTACAGTTCCTGCAGGCTCGCGGCCTGCCCCAGCACCGCGGCGGAACGCAGGCACTCTTCGCTGCAGCTGTACAGCTTGGCTACAACTGCGCCTCCGCCCAGTGCCAGACGTCGGCCGTGGCCGGCAGCTGTAGCGCCGGCAGCGACCGCGGCGGGCCGCGACAGATGTCCCGCAGGAACGTTTGCGCCGCTTTCCACAGAAATGTGTCGCCCCGGAGCGCGCCCGCCTGGTCTGCGACGATGTGCTGTGTCAAACCCAGCAAATGTAACTTACGCTCTGTTAGCACCGAGCAGCAGCACCCGGCGCTAATGAGGTTCTCGGTCAGCGTGGGGAGGGTCCACCGGGCACAATGCTGTTACAGCCGAGGGTTGTCGCCGACAAACCTAAGCACCGTGCACAGTTCGCGGTATTGTCGCAACCACCGCTCAGTGCCGTGATGGGGCAACGCCCTTGGCACTGCCCGGGCTATAGCTTGCAGTGGCATGGCCAGCAGCGCCGCAGGTTGTTGGGGGAACAATTGTATGGCTAAGTCACGCAGGCACTCCAGCGCCCTGGCCCTGCCAACCGAGCAGAAGCCCTCGGTCGCGTAGTCAGGGCAGCAGAAAAGAGACGCGCTGAATCTTTCTAGTAGCTCCAGGCGCTGGGCCTGATCCAGTTCTGGGTTGAGCTTTTTGTGAGACCGTTCCAGGGCCTCACTGGTTGCTTGTGCCTTGGCGCTTGCAGCGCACAGCTCCGCCCAGCCGGTCTCCATCGTTTTGGGGGTTACAAAAAGTGGGGGTACGGTGTGGGCCAAGGAAAAACGTGGTCAAGAAGAGAAGGCAACGACAGAAAGGGCCACCAGGAAAGCTTTCGCTACATCTTGAGGGGCTCCTTTGGCAAACCCCTTCCCACCTTCCCTCCATTTCTTTTCTTCCGTGTGAGGCCACAGGCATTTCTTTTTTCTTCTGTAATCTTCCTCCCCGCGCCCCCCGCTCCTGCGCGTTTTTTTAGCTCTATTTTTTTATTTGCTGCGGGGGGGGGGGGGGGGGGGGGGGGGGGTACAAGAGCAAGGGAATGCTTGCTGCTGGGGGCCCAGAGAATAGTTGCAAGAGGGCAGGGGAGGGGGGAGGAAGTTGTTGCGCACAAAAACTGAAACTTTGCCCACCTTTTCTGTCCCTTCTTCCCTTTCCCCATCATCGCGTGGGGAAGGGCCAACCCTCCTCCCTCACCCCTTCTCCTCTAGCTCCCGCACTTTTGCTTTGTGGTGTGTTTTCCTTCGCGTTGCAAGTTGGGGGGTTGATGATATTCTCGCACCCTCCCCCCCCCCCCCCCGTCACATCTCCCCCCCTCTTTTTGTTTTATGTGCTTGACAGGACAAAACCAAAACAAAAAAAACGGAACGTCGATGATCCGGGGCGTCATCAAACGGCGTAGACTCGACCGGCCGGCGCGGCGCGACAATTGGCTGCCCAGCGTTGTCTGGCAAGTGATAGCCGACTATCTGTACCGGCGGGACGATGTAGCGGCGCTGCGCCAGCTCTGTGGCGCGGAGCCGCAGCTCGTCAGGAGTTGGGCTCTCAAAGACCCTCCTCCCCAGCATCTACCACCAAAGGGTTATGAGTTGGCGTCACAGTTTAACGCCTTGAGGCCATTGGGCTGGAACTCTGTTTAGAAAGTGTGACTAGGTTTTTTCATCGGGATAATAATAATAATAATAATAATAATAATAATAATAATAATAATAATAATAATAATAATAATAATAATAATAATAATAATAGGCTTCCTCAGACTATAGCATCAGATCCAGATCCTGGACATGTGCCTCCATTAATAATAATAATAATAATAATAGTGCTTCTCTGTCAATGGCTGATGCATTTCTGCACATGCGCCTCCATCGTCTCACCCGTGAGGGGAGTACGAAGAATTGACGATAAGCTCTAATGACACCCCCGCAAGGGCAGTTCCAACACTTCCAGACGGACCGGTATGTTCAATGAAAATACTGGTCCAGACGGAGCGGTATGTTCAATGAAAATACTGGTGGCACCGACGGGAATCGAACTGGCGACAGGGCCCAGATGGTAGAACTTGACCACTGGGCTATCACGGTGTCCACTAATAATAATAATAATAATAATAATAATAATAATAATAATAATAGTGCTTCTCTGTCAATGGCTGATGCATTTCTGCACATGCGCCTCCATCGTCTCACCCGTGAGGGGAGTACGAAGAATTGACGATAAGCTCTAATGACACCCCCGCAAGGGCAGTTCCAACACTTCCAGACGGGCCGGTATGTTCAATGAAAATACTGGTCCAGACGGATCGTTACGTAATAATAATAATAATAATAATAATAATAATAATAGTGCTTCTCTGTCAATGGCTGATGCATTTCTGCACATGTGCCTCCATCGTCTAATAATAATAATAATAATAATAATAATAATAATAATAATAATAATAGTGCTTCTCTGTCAATGGCTGATGCAAATCTGCACATGCGCCTCCATCGTCTCACCCGTGAGGGGAGTACGAAGAATTGACGATAGGCTCTAATGACACCCCCGCAAGGGCAGTTCCAACACTTCCAGACGGACCGGTATGTTCAATGAAAATACTGGTGGCACCGACTGGAATCGAACTGGCGACAGGGCCCAGATGGTAGAACTTGACCACTGGGCTATCACGGTGTCCATAATAATAATAATAATAATAATAATAATAATAATAATAATAATAATAATAATAATAATAATAATAATAATGTATCTCCTGCCAATTGCTGAGCCAAAAGGCCATGTGCATCCAGTCCTCCATTCCATAAGGAAAGTCTCCACACCAATCGGTGGAATAAAGGAAGTGACGGCATAGAACATTACTCTAGGAGCTTTATACCAATCAGCCCATTGAAAAGGACCAATGGCCTATGTACTCCCTAAATAATAATAATAATAATAATAGTGTATCTCCTGCCAATTGCTGAGCCAAAAGGCCATGTGCATCCAGTCCTCCATTCCATAAGGAAAGTCTCCACACCAATCGGTGGAATAAAGGAAGTGACGGCATAGAACATTACTCTAGGAGCTTTATACCAATCAGCCCATGGAAAGGACCAATGGCCTATGTACTCCCTAATAATAATAATAATAATAATAATAATAATAATAATAATAATAATAATAGGCTTCCTCAGACTATAGCATCAGATCCAGATCCTGGACATGTGCCTCCATTAATAATAATAATAATAATAATAATAATAATAATAATAATAATAATAGTGCTTCTCTGTCAATGGCTGATGCATTTCTGCACATGCGCCTCCATCGTCTCACCCGTGAGGGGAGTACGAAGAATTGACGATAAGCTCTAATGACACCCCCGCAAGGGCAGTTCCAACACTTCCAGATGGGCCGGTATGTTCAATGAAAATACTGGTCCAGAAATAGACCGGTATGTTCAATGAAAATACTGGTGGCACCGACGGGAATCGAACTGGCGACAGGGCTCAGATGGTAGAACTTGACCACTGGGCTATCACGGTGTCCATAATAATAATAATAATAATAATAATAATAATAATAATAATAATAATAATAATAATAATAATAGTGTATCTCCTGCCAATTGCTGAGCCAAAAGGCCATGTGCATCCAGTCCTCCATTCCATAAGGAAAGTCTCCACACCAATCGGTGGAATAAAGGAAGTGACGGCATAGAACATTACTCTAGGAGCTTTATACCAATCAGCCCATGGAAAGGACCGATGGCCTATGTACTCCCTAATAATAATAATAATAATAATAATAATAATAATAATAATAATAATAATAATAATAATAATAATAATAATAATAATAATAATAATAATAATAATAGTGCTTCTCTGTCAATGGCTGATGCAAATCTGCACATGCGCCTCCATCGTCTCGGCTATGTGATACCCGGCCACCTTATTCTCTATGACTCGACATCGCCCCCTCGGTATCTTCGCTCAATACTGCGTCTCAATTGTCCCAGTCCTGCTGCGAATCATGAGTCACGGATATCCGGCCTCGGCTGATCATCATCTGCCGCAGCCTCTGTGCATTGCGCCAGCATAGACGCATCATTCTTTTACTCTCTAATGATTTAAGAGACTCACCCACCTCTCTTTGAAAGTTTCCTTTTAACATTTTTTTTAGCGAGACAACATACTTCGTTCGTTAAGCACTCATTCTGTACGCAACTCAACTCAACAGTTAGGTTTGGGGCCCCGGGGGGGGGGGGGGGGAGCTATAATATCAGACTGAGCACCTTAACGACCTGCCAAAACCTTTACGGTTGAAAAGTCACTTTTTTGACAGGTTCATCAGATTCTCCTTTGCACGATGATTCGACTTCACTAACTAGTTTTCGATTCCGTTCCGAGGCAGAAATGATTTCAAACGATTAAGTCAAAGATCTTGTTAGAAAGGCCTTACGCAGCTAAGCCCGCCTAACTTCCTTATCCTTGGTCTTGGGGTAGATTCTGCACGTAAGCGTCTTAAGCGGGGGCGTCTTGCTCGCCTTCTTGTTGAGACTAAACGTCTTCTTGGACAGCTTCTGGTTCTCGTCTGTTTTGGCTGTGTACCGTCGTGCATCGACCTTGGTTGCGGGCAGCAGTGCAAGTCGCGACTGCCAGGAGGTTGCTTGTGAGCTCAGCTGCGTTGTCGGCTCGTACCTGCGGGTCGAGCTCCAGGATCCGCACCCCATGACCTTGCTCAGAGGAACGGGCCAGCGGCTCGGGTCCGCTCTGGCCAAGCCGCTGCCTACAGCTAGAGGCAGCTGCATGGACATCCCCCTGGCAGACTCAGTCCAGAAGGGCGCATAAGCTAAAGCTGGCTCCACCAGACTTTTCTTCTCTCTGGTCTTGGCTTCTCGTGGCTCCGAGTCGCGGCTCGTAGGCTCCGTGCTGTTGGCTGGACTAGTTGTCCCCTGCGCTGGACGCCTGGTCACCTTTTGCCAGAGAGTGAGCTGTCGCATTCAATCTCACTGGTCGGATGAGCTTAGATCGTAGTCAGCATAGGCCCCCTACTAGCTAGCGCCGAGTGGTTTCCCTGTTGCCATGTTCGTATTTGGATTCGTGGGTTTTTTGAATGCGTTGGAGAAATGAAGAAGCAGGTAGAGAATTTTTCTTGGATCCCATAGGAGTGTGGGGGGGGGGGACTTTAGACCAGGGAGAAAAGGGTAAGAGGGGGGTGGGGGGGGGGGGGGGGAGGGGGCCGAATGGTAAGGGAAAAAAGAGTGCCCCGCTCTTTTTGTTTGATTTCGCCTGTCTTTTGATCCCACAAAAGGGAGCTCAAATGTTGTCAGAGAGGGGGGCTGCGAGGGGGGGGGGGGGGGTCTTAGCGCGTCCCTCCCTTGCCAACAGCCACACCTCCCTCCCTTGTCAACAGTCACACCCCGTCGATTCCCCCGGGGGGGGGGGGGCTAAAACTGAAAAGGCAGAGTACATAATTTATCTCCTTCCATTCCCCGAACAACCCCCACCCCCCGCACCAACCCGAGCTGGGAAGGAGAAGGTACTCGGCGAGAGAAGGTACCCAAAAAAAAGAAAGGTAGTCGAATTTCGACGGGGGAACAGCGACCGGGCGGCGCTGGTGCGGGCTTTTTTTGTTGTACTTAAGGACTGAAGATGTCCGAAGGGAAGGCTTTGCTGCGGACAACCCCTGAGTATAACGACTACTTCCGGAACACCATTGTGTACGAGACCCTGTTTGCCGAGGGTGTCAGGGCAGTTCTGTCTTTATTTGGCTTTAATTTTGAAAAAGAGATTTTAGGCGTTGCTCTTGACTGTGTCAAACAAACGATTCCGGATTTTGAGGACAGTGCAGCCCTTCCCCTTTTGCTGCCCCTTGCTGCCACCAGAGACTTTTTCTTTCAGCCAGGCTCCCCTTGACCGTCACTTGCCTCTTCTTCTTTACTATGTCGTCTTTCATAGCTGCCCCCATCGCGCAGAATATCGCGTAGCAACAGCGCCAGGTCAGGCTCTAGCCGGGGCCTGGCACTGGTAACCAAGAATTTCAGGTCGTATTCTGTCAACCGCAACAGGCCCGCGCGATCGCGGTATTGCAAGGTGCGCAGCACCGTGGCCAGCGCGGGCCCCTGCACGCCCTGCGCCTCTAGCTCCGTCCGCAGCCCGCGCTGGGCCTCTGCTCGCGCGGGGGCCAGCGGCACCACAATTAGCAGTGTTGGGGCCTGCGCTACTGCAGGTGGCAGGCCCTTGTGCTCCGGCGGCAACCCCTCTGTCCGCAAGCCCTGGAAACCGGACGATGATCCGGTAGTCATGCCGAGAGAAGGCACAGTGAACAACCCGAAATGGCCAAGCTTTTGAAAGAAAATAAAGCAAACAGCAGAGATGTTGTTCCCTCCCTCCCCGCTTTTCTTTTCCCCTGAAATACAAAAAAAGCCAAACAAAACATCAACAAACCCCCCCCCCCCCGTGTGACCATTTGCTAGCTGAGTGCATAGAGCGGCCCCCCCTTCCCAGCGGCCCCGCACAGTCGCCCGAGGGTGCGAACCGCTGTCGTTCTGTGATATCGTCCGCGTTCTTGCACAGGGCGTCGAGGCTCGTCCAGAGTGAACAGGTGCCCCCCCCCCCCTTCCCTGGCCGTGCTTCTCTCTATTCTTTCTTTGCTCCCCCTTTTCAAAAACTTCTTTGTTCTTTTGCTGAAAAGCTAGACATGGAGGGGGGAAGGGAGGGGGGAAGAATGAAGAAGAAAAATGTATGTACCGGCCCCCGACCCTTCTCTTTCTCCCTCATAGCCGATATCACGCACGGCTTTGTTCGGCCCCCCCACTGGACGGGGGAGAAGGTACCCACAAAAAAAAGGGAGGGGGAAAGGCAGCCAAATTCCGACGGGGGGAAGAGCGGCCGGGCAAGGGGAAAAGAACCCTCCCACTTCCTGTCCTTTCTGCCTGACCTCTTTTTAAGCTTTCTTGCCGGCTGTCGTGCCCACCCTTTTTTCGGTTGAGGAAAAAGGAGCAGCGCACGCACAAAAACCCCTAACCGAAATTAGACCAGCGGGGAAAGGAGGACTGAAGTGCGGCGGCGGCGAAAATCGACAGAGCAGGGCGGGGCTCCTTTGCTGCCGGCAGAGGAGCCCCGCTCTAGCTCTACAGCATCAACCGGCCGCGGCGTTTCAGGTTCTTGTTCCACACGCCGGCGCGCGCCGCGGTTGCCACTGACCAGCCCCCACCACAGGCACCAGCTGAGGACGACGAAGCAGAGGGGGAGGTCGATGAGCAGGACCTGTCGGTGTGGCGCGCTGTAGAACGTTTGTCTCACGGGGCCGCGTCTTTCCAAACAAGTATTAGGTCTGTGGTCTCGATTTACGTGGAGTGGGTGTGCGCGGCGCGGGGCCTGAAAACAGACGACGCGATGCTGGCCTCTCAGTTGAGCCTCTGTTTTGTGGTCGGTCACTGGGACTGGAGCGAGATACGGCTGCGCCTGTGCGAGGTGTTGGCGCAAGACACGGACGAGCCATTGGTGCCCGTGGAGTGGACACAAATTCCGGCCGCTGGGCAGTGGGAGCACGACGCGCGGCCGCGCAGGGCGCTGTTCTCGCGGCTGGCCGAATACGTGGAGGCGGAGCTGGCGTGGGACAGCGGCCGCGTGAGCAAGCAGGGCTGCGCGAGGGCGTGCGTGGAGCTGTTGCTGCGCTGGCACGTGCAGAACGAAATCGTGAGACGCCACGGCCACGAGCACGGGACGCACTCGCACCACCGCTTGTTCGCCGCGCACGCCGGCAGGCTGGCCGGCGAAGTAGCGAACGTCGCGCCCGAGGCGTGGGGCCCGGTGCTGAGCGCGGTGCTGCCTGACACCCTGGTGCCGGGCGAACACTGCTACGCGGCGCCCGGTACGACCATGTCATTTGTGGCGGCAGCTCTTGACGAGGCGAAGCACGCGCGGACGTTGCGGCTGGACCCGCTGGTGTCGGTGCACTTGTTTTTTTACCTGGCGTGGCCCGCGCTGCTGGACCGACATTTGGGCACGGGCCCGGGTCTGCAGCTGAGGACGGCGATGCAGCCCGCGGCAGACCAAGAATTGCTGAGCAGGATCTTCCTGCACCGCGTGCTGGCGGTGCTGCGCGGCGGACGGCCGTTACAGGTGTTCGCGGCCATCGACGCCGCTCTGAAGGAGTGGCAGCAGATCTGGGGCCAGCGGCCCGCCGCTGAGACACCGGGGAAGGCGCCCGGCAGAAAACAGACGGCGCGTGAACAGAAAGAAAGTGAGGAAATAGGGCCCAAAAAAAGGGCCTATGGCATTCTTTAAAGGAGTGAGAGGGACAGCGATTAAAAAACCAAAAGCTACTTCCTCTCTGGCTGGTGCTAGTTCATTTTTTTGGGGGAGAGGGAAGGTGCTGGTGCAAAAGACCGGCGCGAAGGAGGATTGGGGGCCAGGCTTAAGACCTACGTTGAGCGTTGCTTGGTTGTTGTGGAAATTAAAAAAAGGTGTAGCAAAGAAAACCTCGGCCCAAAAAAAGAATTTTTTAAAATAAAAAAGCCAGCCCAGCCAGCGGGAAAAAAAGAGAGACTGGCAGCATGGAAGAGGAGGATGGCGAGGAGTTGCTGGCGGGCGCGGGGCCGGGGCTCGGGACCTTTGCGGGGCTGGCCGCGATCGACCTACGCGGCGACAAGTCGTCGTCCGAGTCGGGCGACGACGACGTTCAAATAATAGAGGACGCGGATGGCGAGCTGAAAAGGCAGCTGACTAAATTCAAGGAGTTCTTGGAGCTCAAGTGGAACCCCGAACGCGCGGGCCCGATCCCGAGCAAGGGCACGGTGGCGAACCACGTGAGGCACGTGCGCATGTTCGCGGAGTTTGCGCGCGAGCATGGATTTGGCAGGCTGGAGGACGCGCTGGACAAGCCCGTTTTGCTGTCGGAGTTTGCTGCTGCGCGGCAACTCCACCGCGGCAAAGAGATCATGTCGAGCACTTTAGGTTCGTACCTGGGCAGCCTGGCGCAGCTGTCGGACTTTCTGCGATCGGCGCGGGGCGTGCCAAGGTGGCAGAACACGTCAAGGTGGCTGGCGAACCTGTCGCGGCAGGCGCAGCAGTACGCGCGGATCGAGCGGGTGTACGGCGTCGGGCGGGAGGAGTCGGACTGGACGAGGTGGGACCTGCAGCCCTTCCGCGTGGCGGCGCTGGCCGAGTACTTTGCGCACTACGACGAGGACGCGAGAGAGGGGGTTGTGACACGCGCCAACTACGTCCAGGTGAGGGCCGGCTGGCTGCGCGCGTTCCGGGCGGCGCTGCTGTGCCTGCTGCTGACGCCGCCCGTGCCGCGGCCGCCTGGTGCACTTGCACCTGAACAGCTCGCTGTTGCGCGAGGAAAAGGAGCCGCGGCGCTGGGTGATCAATCTGCAGGACGCAACGTCGCTGAGCGTGCAGAAAAACAAGACCCGCGCCCTGTACGGCGGGCAGCTGCTGCCGCTCGGCCGGCAGCCCTGGCCCATGAACCAGTTGCCCAATTCGGGCCCGCCGGGCTTCGTGCGCCATGGCGACTGGAGTTCGGCGCTGGACTTTCTGCTGCTGGACCTGCGGGAGCGTGGTGCCCGCCGTGGTCGGCGGCACGGAGCACAGGCCGCTGTTCCCGCACAAGGCCAGCTACAAACGCCACGAGGCGTGGAGGACCAGCAAGAACAATTCGTCGCTGGCCGAGAGAACGAGGTCCGACTTTCTCCGCGACGCGTACCTACATCTGGGGGAGTTGGTGCGTGTGAACGGGCAGCGGCTGGCCCGCTGCAAAAAGAAGGGCTGGGCTGATTTGCTGACGCTCAAGAGCAGCCGCAAGCCGGCAGAGACCATGGTGCGGGAGCTGGAGCAATTCGAGGTCTTCACAGCGCTGGGCAGGGGGCCGCCGCCCTGGGGAGCGGCGGGCTCGGGCGGCGCGCACCTGGGGATGTTTACCGGGGCCGGGCAGCACAGCCTGGACACAGTCAACGCGCAGTACCTGCTGCCGGGCCACCGCCGCAGAAGGGTGGCAGAGCAGGCGCAGTGGATTGAGGGGATGCTGAATCTGCGGAACTGGAACGCGCACGTCGACGATCAGATGATCCAGGTAGTCGTGTCGCGTGAGGCCAGCAGCTTTACTAGCCGCTTCTCGGAGGAGGGGCCGCGCCTGGAGCCCTTGTCACAGGCAGAAGAGAAGCTGCGGCAGCAAAGGAGGCAGAGAGTGCGGGACATGCGCGGCGCGGACTTTATTCAACCCGCGCCGACGTTCAACACGGCCGAGGAGGCGCAGCGGCTGGCGCCGGAGCTAGGTCTCGAGCTGGTGGGCTTCCAGCACGTGGCGCATGCCACAAAACGCGAAGTCAATGCTTACTGGAAACGGCACGTGCCTGAAAAACCCGCGCACCGCTGGCATGTCCACCAGCACCGGTTGTCTAAAGCCGATTGCAAGAACAAGTACAACAATGATTGGAGCGAGGTGGCACGCCTGGGGGTTTATTCTGCTAGAAATAAGCATATCCCATGCCTGCCGCCGGACGACGAAGGACCGCGAGAAAGTCAAAAGTACGTTTGTCGTTTCCGTGTCAGGGACAAGCTCTGTGGCTGGCCTGACCGCTGGCTTACTGTCACCGATACCTTGAAAGAGTACGGTGACCACGGGAGGCGCAGAGATAAGAACCCGAAGCTGCTGATGCTGATGCAGGCCTTCCTGGACCAGCTGCAAGTCAAGACCGTGCGAAAAATAACAGGCGGCGTGCTGGTCCAGTGGAAGGCACCGGCGTCGGCGCCGGAGCGAACCGGGCCGGTGGTCGACAGCGCGCAGTACCCGCTGCCGCCCGATGCAGTCCAAGGTGAGTCGGCAGGTACGCGATCAAACCCCGCGGCGTGCCCCGACTACTGGGGCCCGTGTTTTGATCGCAACTGGTGCTTTTTCCGCGACGGCTTAGCCGGTTAGTGGACGAAGAGGAAGCCGAGGGTGACAAGCTGCTCCTGCACAACCGAGACGTACTCGCTGCGCTGGTGGCCGGCCGGCCGTAGCTTTTTATTGAACAAATTATCAAAAGAAGCCAAAAACGGGGGGGGGGGGGGGGAGAGAAATGTCAGAAGATCATGTTTATTAAAAGAGGACCAAAGGGAAATTCAGCCAAAAAGAAAAGTCCGAGAAAAAAACTGTTCTTTTTTTTTACCCAGGCAAAAAAAGGAAGAACAAGGATTTAGCAGGCACGGGGAACGCGGAGGGTATGTCTGGGGCTTATGGATCGGTTCAGTGTGGTGAGCGCGGGTAGAAGGTGAGAAGAGGGGGGTCAGGCCTTCCCCGGGAGGGGTAGTGACAATCTCACTGCACCACGCTCTGCGATACAGGAGTTTTCTGTAGCAGCTTGATGCCAAGGTGTAACACTGGGCCGTCGTCGGGCACGGCAACGTCGCCCCCGGGGGTTGTTGGAAACAGTTGCAGGCCAAAGTGCAGGACGGGGCCCGGTTCCGCCTGTGCTGGCTTTTCCCACCAGCGACCACGTTTGGAAAGCGGGGCGGACGGACCGAAGCGGGGGACGGGGGGCGTGACGGGGTTCGGGAAAGACTGACCAAAGTGTGGGACCGGGGGTAGGACTGGCAGATTGAAGCGCGGCACTGGGCGCAGGACTGGCGGCCCAAAGTGTGGGACCGGGGGCAGGACTGGCGGCCCAAAGTGTGGGACCGGGGTCAGGACTGGTGGACCAAAGTATGGGACCGGGGGCAGGACTGGCAGACCAAAGTGTGGGACCGGGGGCAGGACTGGCAGACCATAGTGTGGAATCGGGGGCGGCGATGGCGACCAGCCGGCTGGCTCGGGGCGTGCTGCCCGGGACAAGCGAAGGCGCTTCGTGGCACGCGTGCGTTTAGCGGGGCCTCTGTGCCAGCCGGTTCTGAGCCGCTATTTTGTGAATCCCGGTCGCTAATTTCTTGGTTCGCGGTGCGGGGGGTCTGTCGAGCTTCTGGGCAGGTCTGGCAGGGAGCCGCGTGCCTCCGCAGCTGGTTCGCATTAGGTTCGCCTGACTGGGGGGTCTGTCCGTGCCGCCCACGTTCTCCCTGAGGTGAGACCGTCCCCGATTAATTAGCACTGGCCGCTGGGGGCTGGTTTAGGTGCCAGGCTATCCGCCGCGTTGATCAGCGCGTCCAGCCTCGGGTTCGTCTGCCCCGTAGTGTTACTGCCTTGGTCGTCTGGGCTGTGCTCGAATTCGTCGTTTGCTACCGGGCTGTAAAGTTGCATCTGCTCTTCCTTAGCCGCGACGCTCGCCTCCCGTTGCAGACACTGGTCGCCGATCGTCACGGACACGCTCGTACCAGTTGTTGGTGCTATCGTGGGCATTGCAGTAAGATTGCGTTGCTGGGCCTCTCCATTGTACTGCCAGTAGTCCATCAGGGTCTCCAGCAGTTCTGCCCCGAAGCTGGTGTGGTTGGCGTTCCGAGCTTCTTCGTCTTCGACGTTGGCGCCGTCGTCGGGGTCGTCCTGGACGTTGGCGTTGTCGTCGGGGTCGTCCTGGACGCCGGCGTCGACGACGCTGTCGTCGGCGTCTTCTAACGTGGGGGCCGTGGCAGTGTACGCTGCGTGGTTCGCGCGTCTTTGTTGCAGCCCTTGCAGCAGGTCGGCGGCGGATAAGCCTTGGTTTGCTGAGTGGCGCAAGATCCAGAGCAGAGCCACAAACGTCGCGGCCAGATCCGCGTCCTGCGGTGCTTCCCCGGCGTCGGCGTGGTCTGAATAGCAACGCTCGGCCCAAGCGGCCGCTTCCGACTCTGGTTGGGGGCAGGGTGTCCTCTCCACCAATTTGAGCCAGAGCTCTTTTGCAGCCCGCACTGGGATTTGCTTGGCGTGGTCGTTCTGATCGGCGTTAGGGCCTACCTGCGCAATGATGCTGATCTTGAGCAAAGAGAAATTATTCCACATGCACTCCAGGACAGGAATATTATTTTGCGGGAGCAGGGGCCGCATCAGCTTACGCGCCCAAGAGTGCAGTTGGAGCGGTAGCAGAGCTTCCTCTAGTTCCTGGCGCAGCGTGCTGCTTAGTTCAGTGTCCACGAGGGCGCTGGACAAACACAGCCACACCACAAAGGCATTCCGCAGATTTTTGCAGGCGGTGCAGAGACCCAGATCACAGGCGCTGACGGGGTTAGGGGGGTCGAAGTCGGAGGCTTCGATCGCGAGAACATCGGCCACGACGTACCTCGAGGCCTCCAGGTGTTGCAGGGCAGCGAATGCGCCCTTGCCTTCAAACGGTAACTCCGACCAGTACTGCTGTTTAGCAAACAATAAAACGTGGGGCTTCAGTGTACGAACCCTTTGCAGGTCGGGACAAGACTCCGAGATGCCGAGCTGCAGGAGCAGGCCATTGATTAGCTCTCGGTTTAGGTGCCTGCCCTGAAACCGGCGGCAGTCTCTAAAAAGTTCTTCGCGCCATTTGGCTGCTCGGCGCTTGCTGCTGATGGTCGTTGTGTTTGCTCGACAGGCCTGGTGGCGTTTCGTCGGGGTTGATCGACAGCGTTTTCTTTTTTCGCGGGGTTCCATCTGTAGGCGTTTTCTCTTCATGGCGACCTATATGCGACAAGAAAGAAAGAGACAAGAGAAAGAGAGACGGAGAAAAAAGGAGCATGAAGGTAGAATGTGTAGTGAAGCTCCACGCTACAGATTTTACAACACAAAAAAATACACGCGCGCCCGGTGTTCGACAGCTAGGATATTCGGAGTTTGCGCACGAGACAGGCACATACACACGACACACATACACTTAGGCGATACTTTGACACACACACATAGACGATACTTTCACACACACATAGACGACACTTTGACACACACACATAGACGATACTTTGACACACACACATGGACGATACTTTGACACACACATAGACGACACTTTGACACACACACATAGACGATACTTTGACACACACACACATAGACGATACTTCGACACACGACGACATTTTGACACACACACAGACGATACTTTGACACACCTGCACACGACGACACTTTGGCACAAACACAGGCACAAAACGACACACCTGCATGAAAATTTTACACGCGACGACAATTCGACACGCATTCAACACACGACACACATGCACGAGAATGTACACCAGACGACACATATTCAAACACACAGCATGCACCATTATGTCATCACAGACAAACGTGGACTTCTTTTTCGAAAATAGAGTCCCAAAAATTCGCGAAGCCAGCAGAAAAACATCATTGTGCCCCATTGAGCAGCTCAATGGTTCAAAAAAAAAGCACGGGAGAGGGGCCGTCTGGGTTTTGGTTGCGAGCTCAATGACGAGGAAACGGGTGCGCGCAACATGTGCCCATTTTGCAAAAGCAACTCGGTTTCTAGCCTTGGGAAGCACAAATGTTGTATCGGCATACACACACGCATACAAGAAATGTTGCTTGTTTATGTCTGTTAGGAAAAAAGTGTAAGTATTGTGCGTGAAAGGTTTCTTTGTTAAGTGCGTG